>VZTI01003071.1:369800-410939 GCA_013397865.1 Struthidea cinerea | reverse complement strand
TCATTTGCTTTTTAATTTCATCTTAGAAGTGATTTTTTTTTTTTTTTTTTTAAAGCGTGAACTTAACTCATGTGGGCATGAAACCAGTTTTCAATTGAAAAAGGCAATTTCAGAGCATTTTTGGTAGTTTGGAACTCTTGCATCTCGCTGAAAGCCTGATGTTCACATAATACAGTCTGAGAGGCTTTGAAAATCTCCCTCCTCATCTGCTCTAAACGGATTGAGGAGAGTTTGTGTGTGTCTGTGCATCCAGGGAAACCTCTGATGTTTTGGGGAGCTGCAGAAGCTTTGATGAGCCTTCAGGGTGGGTGTTCTTGTTGAAGCCACCTGAGTTGGAAATTTTTGAGGGGATAATGGAGAGGAGAGCGGGAGAGGTGGGTGAGGCATGAATGGGGTTATGTCAGTGTAGGAATGACGGCCAACATCTAAGAGATGTTCTCCTCTGCGGGCACCTCAGGTGCTCTTGGGGATGGAGGGGATTTGTTGGGCTGCTTGAGACTTTGACAAGGATTTTGATGTGAAGCCCTAACAGAGGCTGGAGTGGGAAGGGGCATGTCTCTCCTCCACCTGTAACAGGGCCTGTCTTTGCAGCTACGATGGGGTGCCCTTTCTGATGCATGACAAGACTCTCAGGAGAACAACAAACGTGGAGGAGGTGTTTCCAGAGCGGGCCTACGAGCACTCCTCCATGTTCAACTGGACTGATCTGGAAAAGCTCAACGCTGGAGAGTGGTTCCTGCGGGTAGGTGCCAAGGAGCCATGGGATCACAGCTCATTCCCAGGTCCTCTTTGAGGGGAAAAGGTGTAGATCCATCTCCTCGGTGATGTGATGCAGCTGGACCAAGTGTCCATGGACGATGTTTAGTTCTGTCTCTGCTAAACTTAGGCTTGGTCTAAGCCGTGTTGTCTTTCTGTGCCTCTTCTGCCACTTGGAAAAAGGGGCCTTAAGCCTGGCTGACACCACAAAGAACTTCAAGACCCCCAGGAGGGTGAATGTGATTATAAAGAAGACAGAAAAAGCAGTGTGTTATACACTATTTCCCTTTTTTTGAATTTAATTTTGGGACAATCATCTCCATAAAGAAAAAGTAAGAAATTCAGCCTTTGCACTGGGGGAGTGTGGGCTTTGTGGCAGTAATCCTGGGATGTGCTCTGCTTTCAGAATGATCCTTTCTGGACAGCAGGGTCTCTCTCAAAGGCTGATTGCTTGGAGGCTGCCAACCAGTCAGTCTGCAAGCTGGAAGATATGCTGGAGGTGATCAAGGACAACGCATCCCTCATCCTGAACTTCCAGGACCTGCCAGCAGCTCATCCCTACTACAGCACTTACATCAACATCACCCTGGAAACCATCCTGGCATCGGGAATTCGGCAGCAGGCTGTGAGTTCTGTGGGGTTGGGGATGTTTCCAAAATAGGCCTCCTTATGGTTTCCGTGAATCCTTGGGTGTCTCCAGTTGGGCATCAATCCCTGGGTGATTCACTCTGATTTGAAATGCCACCCTGTGCCAGGAAGTTGTGCTGGGCACCGTACCAGTGGTCCCAGAGGCTGGAATGGACCACCTGGTACAGCTCAGGAGAGGTTCTCTCTGGGTGTAAGGAAACTGGCTTTCCCTGGTTTTATTAAGCCCCCTCTAAGGCCACAACAGAGATGGAGCTGAAGAGCAAGAGAAAAATAGTTGAAACATAGATGTGGGGATGTGAAGTGGGATTTCTCCCTCGGGTTTTTGGTTCCCTATTGAAAATGCATGGGGCTGCTTCTGTGCTACTCTGATGCTTTGGTAGATGAGTGTAACTGAGTTAAGACCAGGCTGGTTGGGGCTTGGAGCAGCCTGGTCTAGAGGAAGGTGTTGGAATGGCAAGGGTTTGGAATGAGATGACTTTCAAGGTCCCTTTCTGCCCAAACCACTCTGTGATTTAGTGATCCACTTCACCTCTGGCAGCTGACCATGAGCTGTTGATTTGACATGCTTTGGAATCGTGGTATGAGCTCAGGGAATTCCATGCCCTGGACTGGAGTGTTCCCAGATTTGGGAACCACCTTTGCCATAACCTGTGCCCTGTCCCGCTCCTCCCACAGGTGATGTGGCTGCCAGACACGGAGAGGCAGCTGGTCAGACAGGTTGCTCCAGGTTTCCAGCAGACTTCTGGCCTCAAGCTGGATGCAGAGCGCCTGAGGGAGAAGGGCATCGTGAAGCTCAACCTGCGGTACACCAAGGTCACGAACGAGGATGTCAGGTACTGCCCTCTGTGAGAGCCCACAGCATCCTTTCCTGAGCATCCCAGCCTGTCTGGCTGCACAGAGGGATCTTTTCAGATGGATGTGCTCTTGAAAGCTTGAGCTGTGCATGCTTTTCACTACCCATCATCCGGAATCCAGGCTGTTTCTGGGAGTGCACAGCTGCCTCTGACATCTCTACGTGCTGTCTCAGGATATGCTGATCCTCTTTGGAAATACAAATTGTATGAATTGGCTGATTCTTATTACACTCACAGCTCTGGGAAAAAGTGAAGGCCTTTCACACTGAGTTCCCTCTGAGTGCTGCTTCATCCTCATTAGCAGCTGCCCTTTGTGTCCGTTTGTCTGCTCCAGAGCTGCTAGCACGGAATTTTGATTAGCCCGAAGTCTGGATATGCTTTCAGAAATTTCTCTTTGCAGAAGGAGAAATTCCTGTCCTGTATCATCCATTTAGACTGATCGGCTCTTCTCTGTAATGGCCCTGGCACAGTGAGGGGTTTCTGTCCTGCCTGAGCCTGTATTTGAACTGTGTGGTATTTCAGCTCCCAGCTATGCCCCCCTTTCTCAGGGAGGGCAGATTGTTTCTAGTAGGGCTTTTCTGGTTTTTAAAATCTAAATTAAGCAGTTTTGCAGAAGAGAAATATCTCCAAAGGAGCTGTCTTGTTGCATGTTAGAGCTGGAAGTAGGGAAGAGCTGAGCCTGCAGCTGTTTGAGAGCATGGGCCTGTTTAGGGTGATCCAGCTGTGTCTTTCTGTGGCTGCCAGCAGTCAGTCCAGCTCCTCACCCTTAAAACCAAGGTTGTGCTTTACCTGCAGGATAATTCCTGCTTATTTTTCCTCCTGTTTGCTCTGTCCCATGGAGAGGGCTCTATGCCAACTCGCTCATCTATCCCAGTTTATCAGGCTCAATCTCCCATCCATCCCACCTGAGCTGTAAGAGCTGTCACCTGAATGTTTCTTGAACCCTGTGGTGCCCAGTCAAATGTTGCTGCAGTCCTGGTTTAACAGTTCTCTCAATTCTCCCCAAATCCAGCCCTGGATGTAACATTGCTGCAACCACCCCTGCCCTTGAGAACCCCTTTGGAGCACCTTAGTCTTGTTGTGAGCTTAGAGATGTCCACGTTTTGCACTGTGGCCTTCCACCTCAAAGTGTTTTGCCAGTGTTAAATTGCAGGGATTAACCTGTGCTGCCCATGTGAGGGAGATTGTTGATGCTTCTGCTTCGCAGATAAGGAAACAGAGCAATTTATGTGAATTATCTGGGTACTAGGTAATTGCTAATCTGAGTGCCAGTGTTTGGTTTGCTGCTGGCAGCTCCAGGACCCCAGCTGGCAGTTTTAGCTGCTTGGAAAATGACTTCAGGAGGCTGGGAGCTGTAACTCTGCAATTGTTCCCAAAACAAGGGCATGGAAGTTGTAGGAATTGGTGTTGGAGACAGGTCTGTCGGTGTTTAATTAAGCAAATTGCCCCTGAAGCGTTACAGGCGTCTGAGGCAGATGCTAGTTTCGCATCAGCATGATGAGATGGTTGTTCCAGAAACACACCATGTCCGTCATTCCTGGGGAAGCATCTGAGATGGTCTGTGGCCTGTGCAGCCAAGAGGTGAGGAAAGCTGTCAGGATCAAACCACTGGCTTGCAGTGCCCTTGGGTTGCTCATTAAGTGCCCATGCCCTGTTAAAAACTCTATTTCACACATTTCAAACCACATAAACCTAGCTGTGGTTGGTGGCAAGAGCTCCTCTTGGAGATGAGGTTTGGTGGGGTCCTGCATGTCTCGCTGTGTGTCCCCTGGCAGGGACTACGCCATGGCCAACCTGAGTGTGAACCTGTACACGGTGAACGAGCCCTGGCTGTTCTCCATCCTGTGGTGCGCCGGCGTCCCCTCGGTCACCTCCGACAGCTCCCACGTCCTCCGCAAGGTGCCTTTCCCCATCTGGCTCATGGTAAGCACCATCCTGGGAGGGGCTGGGAGGCCTGGGAGGAGGAAATGCAGTGGGTGTGTGTACAGGTGTTGGCCACTGCAGCCCTGTTTCCAGTGGGATTTTCCAGGGAGGTTTGGTTGGGCTTGAGGGTTTTCCCCCCACTCTGTACAGCTGAGCCCCGAGATGGTAATGAACTGATGCTCCTCTTGCACAATCCTTTCAGTTTGGGTGGGATCCTTGGAGATTGCATTGCATTCCCTGTCTAACCCACATGATTTTTCCAGTTTTCCTCTGAGGGAAAAACATCTTTGCAGACCTGCTGAGCAGGTGTTAGAGTTGCAGGAGAAGCAGGCACACAGGTGAACCAGCGAACCAGGCCTCTGTGTCTTGGCCAAGTTGCAAAATTCGGTTTTTGCCTGTTCTTAATCCCAAATTAAGGACAAGTTTTATCTCTGGCTACCCCATTGCTGGACAAGAACAAGTAGAGACCCAGTGATGATGGTTCAGCTGGCTTCAGCTGGTGTGATGACCACTTAGATTGGCACCTGGAACCAGACCTACCAGTGCCTGAAAGGACAGAAATGGCATTTTACAGCATGGGGGCTGTGCCAAAAAGCTCCTATCTGCACTTAAAATGGACCCTGCATGGATATATTTCCCTCTTTTCCCCCAGACCTGGATTGCCAAACAGCACCTTGCCCTTCACCCTGAGGTACAGCTGAGATAGGAAACTTTCAGCCCAGAGAGCTCTAAGAAAATGTCAGCACACAAAAGGAGGGAGAGTTTCAAATTGTTCCTGTTTGCAGTTTTCCCTGATAGTTTTGGATGACAGTCTGGCATTAGGAAGGTCATAAATGTTGTGATTTATACCTGACCCCTGCAGCTCTGTGCTTTTTTTGCTCCTTGGTGGTAACTCCAGCCTTGTGTGGTCTCCCTGTGACTGCACAAACCCAAATGTTTAAGGTCTGCTTCTGTTTTCTGTCTTGCAGCCTCCAGACGAGTACCACCTAATCTGGATCACGTCTGATCTCATTTCATTTCTCGTAATTGTAGGAGTTTTTATATTCCAGAAGTAAGTTTGTTACAGCTCTGCTCTTGTGTATTTGTTACCTGTGTTTTTGTCCAGATTGTCGGGTCGAGATGGGAGAGAGGAGCACCCTGACCCTCAGTTCTTGGATTGCAATAGCAGGGGAAATATTTATTTAAAAATCCTTGCAAACAATAAGTTTGCTCCCAAGATGGGATGTGGAATTGGATGCACCTTTTAAGAACGAGAGGTTGCAGATTAGTAGTGTCAGATGCCTTGCTTTGCTCCTAAAATCTGTGGAAGAGAAGCTGTAAATACTTTAGGGAAATGGATGTTGAGAAAAACATTACAGTGCTTTAAAGGAAGAAGAGGAGAGGGGTTTTGAGATTCCACCATTATAGTGTTCAAAAAGAACATGTTACAGTTTTCTTGAATCAGTTATTCCTGTTTGGATGAAGAACTAGAAATATTATGGAGTATGGAATAGGTTGGGTTGGAAGGGACCTTAAAGATCATTTAGTTCCAACCCCCCTGCCAGAGGCAGGGAATTATTATGGGATACGTTACGATACTGCAAATCAAATCAGTCGCTTTGTTAGAAAGAAGAAGGAGAAGCTCTACTTCAGAAGTTGGACTTTCCTGCAGCGAAGGGCTTGCTCTTCCAAGAGCCTTTTGCAGGACAGACCCCCTTCCCTGATGTTCTAGTTTCTCCACCACATGAAAGAATTGATAGCAGCGTTGAGGATATGTCAAAACCAAATCAGAGCAGAATTGCCCAACTACCACCTGCTGATGTGATTCAGCTCTGGGGAACGGGGCTTGGCATTTAGCCTTCAGTGTCATGGTTGAAGTTCCAGGTGTGTTTTTGTTTGGTTTGGTTGGTTTGTTTGGTTTGTTTGGGTTTTTTTCCCCCAAGTCCTTTTTGGGGCAAACCAGAGCTGCTTCCTTCATGCAAGGATGAGGGGGTGGGTGGGAGCAGAGACACTGCTTCGATGTGCTCGTCCTCTCTCCTTCGCATGGCTTTTCTCTCCTCCGTAGCCGTGGGTAGGGACTGCTCCTGCTCTTCTGCTCCAGCCCCAGTGACAGGATCGTGGCAGCCTCTCCAGAGCGGAAATACCAACTGTGATGACTTCTAACTAACCTTTTTTTGCCTCTTTGCCTTGTTTATTTTCTTACTGCTCTGACTGTTGTGCATGTTCCTCCTCTTTCTCTCTCTGCTGCATTCTGGCATCTCACAGCTATCACATGATCAGGTAATTCTGGTGCTTTCCTCCTCTTTCTCTTTTTCATTCAACCTTCCTTTCTCTCTTTCTTTCTCCCCCTCTGCTATGGCTTCACTGCAGATGGACAGGGTAGGATGCAGCTTTTCCTGATGCTTTCCAACATCTGGCTTCAGGAGGGGACCATGAGGGTTTGAACATTGCATAGTCCATGGCCATAAGCACCATGGAGGTCTGATGCTGAAGCCAGTGGATGTTTGGAAGGCAATCTGACCTTCTGTTACAATGATCTAAATCACTGCCTTTTAAAACAGCCCAGTTCTGAGGTCCTGGGGCATGTTGTAATTGGGAGATTCCCAGAGGATGTAATGCTTTCTCTGTGGAAATAGTCCCATGCAAAATATCCCCTTCCTTCCTGTATTTACCAGAGGTGTTTTGAGATCAGCCTCTTCTAAACTGGCCTATCCTAAAGAAAATCATGGAAATCTATTCAATTACATACATTAGTGCTTCTCTAATTAATTCTTTGAATTAATGGAGCTGATAACTGGAAAGGTTTGGCTCATCAATTGCTGCCCTCAGTGCTTGGGATCTTCCCAAGTTCCACCACTGTGAAACTGGGAATACAGTGTGAAAATACAGAGCACTGCGGTAGGGGAGGGAATTGAGCCTGGGGCGCTGGATTTGAAGTGCCATCAGTCAGAATCCCAGATTTCTCCTGGCATTGGCTGTTCCGATCCCTTTGGAGGGGGAAGTGCTGTCGCTTGTCTGCAGTAAAGCCTTCGCTGCCGTCCTACTCGGACCAAACTCTCCACACGTTCCCTTCTCCATTGCTCCCGCTCTGTGCCATGGGGTTGTATTCCTGAGGAATTTGTTGCCCCCACGCACTGCCTCGGGGTCAGGGTTGGCCCTTGCAGGTGTCCATGAGGTGCTTTGGATCGCGGTGTTAACAGCCTCGTGGCATCTCCCCAAAACAGGGCCTGGTTGTGGGGCCGGGCTGAGCCCTCCTGTGGGTGCAGGGAGGTTGGGTGGTCCCCCCTTCTTCCCTCCCCGCTGCTCATGGATGAAGAGAAGGCCAGCGTGGAGGAGCTGGGCAGGCTTCAGACAGGAGCAGGCACAGGAGGGGAACTCTTTGCAGCTGGCTTGGCTCTGTGCTCGCTCCATCTTACCACCTCAGTGCTGATCAACCCCATTTTTATCTCGACCTGCTCCTCTCCCAGCCCCTTTCCATGGCATTGAGCATCTCCCCTCCCACCCAGGGTCTGGCCGTGGCCCTAACCCGGTGTATGCTGTCTCTGTGTTGTTGTCCCAGTATTTTTTAGTCTGTTCCCACCCCGTGTCCGTCTGGTCTGCTCTGACGCCAGCCTCCCAGAACAGGACCTTCCTGCTGTCTCTCTGGCCTTTTTGCACGCTGCAGTCCCAAACCTGGTCCATCACAACAGAGTCCAAGGGGGTAGGAGAGGTGCTATTTTCTATTCAACCAGCTTTTTGGAGACCCCGAGGCTACTGAGCGCAGCACAGAGTGTTTCACGTGGTGTTGGTTGCAGTTGCGTGGTGGTTAAATGTACTGGTGGCTCTTCTACGAGGATATTTCAAAGCACCCCTGAAAGATGGGGTTACCCTCTCCTGGCTCAGTCAGAGCAATGCACCCCTGTGAGAGGAGCCATCATCTCCTTGTGCATGCTTTACCACCCTGGGGCTGCCCACAGCCACCAACGGGAGATGGAGAGCACAGAGCAGTGCTTGGTCCTCTTGGCAGGAGGAGAAAAGCCCTTGGTCCCTGCATGTGTTTGAGGCTGGGTCTCTGTGCCTCAGAATGACCCGTGTCCTCCATGGAATGGCTGGGATCTGTGGGCAAGAGGTCGCTTTTGGCCACAGAGTGACTTGATGCTGAAAATCCTGGTGTGGTGGGCAAAGAAAAGGCTCATTTTTGTACCAATGTGTTTTGGTCCTGATTCAGAGTTTAAGGAGGGTCTTATCCTGTGAGATCTTGCAATCACATTGGCCTTAGTGGGATCTGCCTGCAGGGGACACTAAGGCCAAAAATATGTTCCAGGTCAGAGTGGCTCAGTTTAGATGATGATGATGATAGAAAAAAAAAAAATTTAAGTTTTTGTTTTGTATTTTAATGTATTTGCCTCCTTGTGCTTCCTCTGCATTGCTTCTGTCCATGGGTCTGTGAGTTGTGTTGTGTTGCCATCCCACCCCTTCTTTTCTGTGTAGCCTTCATCTGTACCCTGGTCAAAGCCTGATGGTCACCCCGTGTCAACCACTGGGATTTGGGAAGGGGGTCCATGAAACTGACACCAGCTAGATTTACCTGGGGGGAAAAAATTCCAGAACCTCTTTTGTGGATGTTGATTTGTGAGGCTGATGCTGTAGACCCAGGCTGGAGATTTGTGGGCTCCTCAAATCTGCTGCTGCTGGGGCTGGGTAGGGGGTTAGAAATTGAAGAGAAGGTGATTGTTTTGATCACCTTCTCTTGTGTGGGTGAGCCACTAGATGGTGCCAGCAGATCAGAAACCTCATAAGCCACCCTAAATCCCTGCTGTTTCTTTATTAAATAGCTTTAGAGCATCCCGGGCTCTGGCAGGGAGAGTGGGATTTACTGATGGGTCAGTGGGGTGTGGGCTATGAAAGCCTGGCCTAAACATAATCCTTTTGCAGTGGGATCTTGGGTACAGGTGCCTTGGCTGAGCCCACCAGGCCGTGTTTTCCCTCTTCCAGCAGCCCACCTTCCCCTCCTAATGAGGGTCTGCTCTCAGTGCCACCAAGTGCCACGTCCGCATGGCTGTTAAATCCCTCCAAAGATGGGCACTCCACTACGGCCCTGGGCAGCTGTGCCAGGGCTGGACAGCCCCTTTTGGGGGGAGGAATATTTCCTAATAGCCAATCTAAACCTCCCCTGACACAATCTGAGACCATTTCCTTGCTGTGTTTCGGGTTTGAGACTTCAAATTGTCTCTGAGCTCTCTTCTCCCACAAACCTGACTGGCACTCAGTGAGGGAAAGGTTGTGGTCTCTTTACTTGCCTTGTTCTCTTGTTTCTTCCCTCTAAAAGTTAAAACACCTCTGTCTCCTTTGTACAGCAGGAGAGGGCTGTGAAACAGCTGCAGTTCTTGGGGAAATTAGTTCATGGATATGTGAATCCATGGGTCAAATTCCCAGGTGGAATTAGGGTGCCGAAGGTGATTAAAGATGGCTGAGGTAACACTCTCATCTCTGTACATCCTCCTGCCACGTGGGGTTGTGTAGGTGCAAGGGAGCAAAGGGACTTGGTGGCCTCTTGCACTGAGGATGCTCCTGTGTCTGGAGAGACCAGTCCCTGAAATCCTGCTCCTGTCTTGCAGGTGGCGCCTGGGAAGCATCAGGACCTACAACCCGGAGCAGATCATGCTCAGCGCTGCTGTCCGCCGCTCCAGCCAGGATGTCAAGATCATGAAGGAGAAGCTGATTTTCTCAGGTAGGGATGGGGGCTGGTGGGTCCTTCCCTCAGCTGTCACCCTGCTGAGGGAGGAGCTGGTCTTGATTCAGGGGTCTTTTCCTGCTGTGGGTCAGGGCACTGGACTGACCTTGCTGCACCGCACTTGTTTGATATGGGCATGGCTGGTAGGGGTTGGAGTGAGATGAGCCTTAAGGTCCTTTTCAACCCATACCATTCTGTGATCCGTCCCAAACTGGTTCAGGTCTGAGCACTGATATGCTCAGAAATCCTGCATTTAGCTTCCCAAGTTATCCCATCTTACACTGTCCCACATCTTCTCCACTCTCCATTGTCAAAAGCCATAAAACCCACTAAATGATGGCACATGTGACCACAGGGTGATGAGTTTGGGGTAGACCTGGAATTCAATGGCATTAGAGACTGAGGGGTTCCTGATAATCCTTGTGCTCCTCTCGGAGTTTATTTCTGTTGAAAACATTGGTAACGTGTCCATCACATGCCACCTCTAAGACAGATACCAAAAATGTGAGCAAAGATGGAAATGTTTAGCTTTAAAAGGTTAAATGTGGTGCATGAAGCTGGAAAACTCACCTTTGAAGGAATGTGAATATAATCCCTCCACCCCCCGAGTTTTGTTATGGGTTTTCTTTTTTTGTATTTAGGGTCTGGAGATGCCCAGCAGGGATCAGGGTTTAGTGCACTGGGCACAGACACAGCAAAAAGGCAACTTTGCTTATTGTGTGAAATGCCAGCCAGAGGTGGTGAAAATCAGGTGTAAATCCAGGGAACCCAGACAAGGAAAGCTTGGGCACAGCAGAATTAAGCTTCCCTAACATGTCCTAGACATAAAACATCCCAGACATAAAATACCCTTAAGGTGGAGGATGGAGATTGAAGTTTTGTGCCTCTGAAACAACTGTTCTTGCCTAGGGTGGATGTTTGCTATTAAAACAGCAGTGGGTGCAGGTTTTTCCCAGTGAAACCAGTGACTAAAGGAGTCAGTCCTTTTCCAGGATGGCCATTTGGGTAGGGATTAGGTTCAGTACTTTGTACCACTACCACAGCTGACTTGCTCAGCCTGTGACAGTGACATCAGGTGTAGGGAGGGGACCCAGCTCTGCCTCTGGTGGTGGCAGGATGGTGAAGGGCTGAAATGTTGAGCTCCAAACTGGAGGCAGATCCTGTTCAGAAGTGGTTGTAAATGAGTGCAGTGTTCCTAAGTCCCTGTAGGATCTGATGGATCCCACATGCTGGGATTGCAGGGCTGTTCAGCACCTCAGTTTCCCCATCCAGGGGGGATGCTCCTGTGGTGACATCCCTGCTTTCTCTGCCCTTCCCAGAGATCAACAACGGTGTGGAGACCACGGACGAGCTGTCCTTCTGCTCCGAGAATGGCTATGCCAACGAGATGGTGACACCTATGGATCACCGGGACACCAAACTCCGGCTCAACTGAGGACTCTGCTCCGGCCCTGCGCGTGCTCCGGCAGCGAGAGCTGTGCTCTCCTGCTTCCTGTGGGATGGGAACCTCTGAGGAACTGCTGGTCGGGCAGAAACCCTGTCTCACTCCCCACCACTGGCTGCTCCACCTCCCTGGTTGTGAGGCCCAGGGGGCTTATTTTTGTAAATATGTAGAAAAAATGAATTTTTTGTCTTTTTTTTTTTTTTGAGTGTAATTTTTTCCAGGGCATGAGTGGAAATACTGTGTTCATTAAATCCTCAACCTTATGGCTGAAGTTCTTTGAATCTTGATGTGAGAGCCTGAGTCCCCTTGGGGGGTTTTGGGAGCAACACATTGGACATGTGTCCCCTTTCTCCCCCCCTTCCCTCATCCAGTCCTTCCCCTGGTGCAGCGACTGTGTAGCTGAATGTTGTGATGTTCTTGTGAAGTGTTGACTTTCTTTTGTTTTTCCCTTGTTCCCCTTTTCCTGGGCAATGAAATTGTAGCTCTGATGCAACAGGAGGCTGTTGGGAGAAGAGAAGCTTGCCTAGGAGAGGAATTCATACTGCTCTTCCCTGCTGAAGTTCAGAGCCAGGGAAGGGCTTGCACTGGCTCAGGCGCTTGGGCACCTGCTCCTTGTCCCATCCTCTTTCCCAAAAGCCTGGATGCTCGATGGGGAATGGCCTTCTTGGAATGTCCTGCCAGAGTTTTGAGGGCAAATCCTGAGCGTTGGCTGTAGATTGGTCTCTGCTGGCAGCAGGTTTTGATTTTTTTTCCCCTTTTTTTCCTCTCTTCTCCCCAAGCTGGGCTCTGCTGGGAGCCCAGATGGCTTGTGACAGACAGGCCAGTGCCATGGGCACCATCACTCCTGGGATCTGGCTGAAGTGCCTGCCACTCCAAGTGGCATTTGCAGTCACTCCTTGCTTCCCTTCTGGAAGAGGAGGTGGTGGTGCAGTGGGAGCTTCTCCCTCTCTGGGCCAAGGAGATGCCCATGGGTGAAGAAATTGTAAATAGTTTGGAAGGTGAAACAACCCTGGGGTATAATTTATTCCTGCAAGGAGACCTTTGCTCCTTGCTGTAAAAGCAGGATCTTTAAAGCTGCAGGTTTAAGTCCTCCAAAGGAGTGATAGTCTTGCAGCCAGTGCTGACAGGCTCTGAAGGCAAGGAGCTCCCATCAGCAAGTTTCCAATGCAAAAGGCTTTAAACCAAAATCTTAGACCAGAGGTTAAAAGTAAAAAAAAAAAAAGATAAATTTAAAAAGGAGAGGAGTACACAGTCTGGGGGATGCTGATATGCATCACATTCCACACCTAAAGCCAGGAGAGAAACAGCCCTGAGCAGTTTGTTCTTGTTTTGGAACTGCTCTGTCCTTTTAAGCTGAGATCCAGTGGCATTTTGAAGCCCTGGAGTTCAGGGCTCAGCTGTGTAAGAGTTGGGGACAAAAGTGGCTGACATACCTATGTAAAAAAACCCCATTGATAATGAAAATGTGAATTTTGATGCTCCACCACCTAAAATCAAGACTTTATTCCTTTGCATCTTCCCTGCATTTTTATGAATGTAAGTGGAATAAGCCCCTGGTCCCATGCTCCCTCTTACCTTCCCCAAATACTGTCCTTCTCCATGGTACTCTCTCCAGTCCATGAAATACAGCGTCTTGTTCTGCAGAACTGCACTATTGTGGTGGCTTTGCAGGTATTTTGAGAACTAAGTTGCTTCTCCCTTTGATGTGGTGCTGTATTGAAACATACCTGGTGGATTGTCATTGCCAAGTGAGAGATGATGTTAAGCCTCAGCATCTGTTGGTGATCACATGCATGTTCTGTTTTTATCCTTGGAGATGACTTTATTGAGAGGTTAAAGTGCTTAAAAGCTTGGAAGTGTTAAAAGCAAACCAACAAAAATTGTTTTCACAATTAACTTTTTTTTTATGACAAGACCCAAATTTCATGCATAATGCACTGACTGTTACTGTCCTGAATATTTGCTACCTTTTTTTTTTTTTGAAAGAAAGATGATACTTTTTTGATGAGAATAGAGCTAGACCAAAATAAACTCTGCAATGCTCTGTGAAATAAACTGTCAGTATTCCCCTGCCAGTCTATCGTTGTTTTGTGTTATGGCACTACACAGAGGCTCCACTGCCCCATCCAGAGAGTTTTCCCATTATTTCCTGTCATGCTCAGCGCCTGGCAGCTCATTTTAACCCCACAGGCTGAAAATCCCCTGGGAGCAGTTAGAATCGGAGCAAATCACACAAAAGCCAGGCTAGGAGAGAATGAGATGTTCCAGATATTTACTTTTCCCAGTGCGTTTTTAATTTAACACAGAACCCCTCTCTTCCCCTCAGACCCCCTATCTTTTAATTTTGTGTTTTTCTCAAAAAGAATTCCCTCCCCCCAGGCTAGTAAAAAAATTCCAAATTATTTAGAGTGGTCTGGGGCACTGGCACATGGGCTCAGTTGGTCTTCAGCAGGTGATTCATTTAACTCATCAGCTCTCTAACAACCAGCCTGTGATGGGCGTTTTTTTAATTTAGGAGCTGAGTCTCAGATAGCCTAAACAAAGCACATTATTGGAGCCCTTGGCAAAAATCTGTCCTCTCCTGTGCGCACTGAGAAGCTCAACGTGAACATAAACGAATAAATAATAATAAATAAATAAATCACCCCCCTCAAACGCGCTGCCGTTCCGCCGTTGCCCACCGGAGGGCTCTGCTCGGCACCGCCGCTCCGTGTCCGCCAGACGGCGCCCGCGGGGCTTGGGGGGGGGGGGGGGCGGTCGCGTCGAGTCTCGGGGCCCCGATCCCAGTCCCGGTCCCCGATCCCGCCTCGGTCCTGCGGGCCCGGGACCCGCACCCCGCCCGGCGGACACCGGTAGGACCGGACCCGAACCCCCGACCCCAGTCCCGGCCCGGCCGCGGCGTCCTGGCAGAACCGGACCCGAACCCCCGGACCTCAGTCCCGGCCCCGCCGCATCCCGGGATGAGCGACCGCCGCTGCGGGAATTGCGGGTTTTTCAGTTTCAAACCTTCCAATTCCATCAGCTCTTCCCACAGAAAAGCTGCTAAAAGCCAAATCCACTACTGGTCTGCACCGTCTCCTTGTAAACCACACCAAACACACCGCTGTGCTGCGTACTTCCCTTCTCAGCTACACGTACCATGATATTCCCGGAATCGCGGAGTGTAAAGCTAAACCGAATTGTTCCCAGCTAAAAACTCGACAAGGAAAATGTGCCAGCATGGAAAGCTGTCGCTGACCTTCCCCCTTAGAAGTGATAACTTGAAAAGCTTCCAGCTACATCTTGCAGAGATAAACGAGGACAAAACGTTTGCTCAGACCTTGCCCCTTGTATTTGGAAGCCTGTATTCACTCCACAATCAAATGACAATTTTCTGTCCTTTACAGCCTGTAAACTGCACACAGCCCATGGTGCTATGCACCAACACTTTGATTCTCGCAGAGTCTGACACACTTCTCGCTCACGAGAATGTGCCAGGACACACACAGATGCTCCATTTCCCCTCCGCCTTGCAGCCTTCCATGAGCACACCACACCCTGGCGCCATGCGCCTTCCTCCTCAGCTGTGTGCGCCTCGCATTTTTTCACTGTCAGATCCCAGTGTCCAACCGCAAAACGCCCAGCAGGTGCTCCCATTAAAAAACTGGTGCTAGAACAAAAGGCCAGCTTTGGCGCTCCCCTGCCGCCTATAAACTACACCAAACACAGCGCTGCTGTGCGCTTCCCTTCTCAGCTACTCACCACGCTTCTGCAGGCAATCTAAATCCGAAAATCGCTGAGCTACAGCTGGCACAGATCAATTGCCAGGACAGAGCTCGCTCGCACCTTGCCCATTACGTCGGGAAACTCATTTGCATCTCACTCAAGTGACAGTCACTCTCTCCTTGCAGATCGTGCACTGCAGTCGCGCTCTGGCGCTCAGCTAAAATGTGCCCTCACCCAATTTTAGTCATACAGGCACCGAATTTGTGCCAGGACACATGCAATAGCAGCGTAATTCTCCCTCCTGGCACCACACAGCGGGGTTATGCACCTTCCTCCTCAGCTCGATTCCACCTCCAAAATTCAACACATCCAAGGATTACTCCCACACAAAAGCCGCCAGGACCGACATCAGAATTCAATGATATTTGAGGGCCCTTTTAATCCAATTCTATGATTCTGTGATGATTCTATGAAGTATTTGTGGGGTTTTTGCCAGCAGGCATCAAGGACAACGTAGTTCTACAATATGATATGTTTGCTTTTGCTTTGCATATAATTTAGATTCTTAGTACCCAAGCAGGAGAGAAAATAATTAGAAGTGAGTTGAAATCTGAAGGAAGTTGAGGAATTGAGATGGAGGCTGAAACACAGCTATAGGAAAAGTACATGAGGGACGCTGGAGTAAGAAAACGAGTAAGAAATAAAAAATAATCACAGCAGGAATAAAAAAAAAGTAAGAAAAAAGACAAGGAAAGGTGGGGTGGAGAAATCCACGTGGTACAGAAAACGAAAAATCCACTTAATCCTTAAGGCTTTCCTGTCAGTTCAGCCTAGAAGAATCCCCGCAGGAAACTAATTAAAATTTGCGCCTTTTCCGATTTCACGGAGGAAAGAAGCTCCTGCGTTATTTTGGCAACCTTTTAAAACACCAAAACATTTTCCCCACCCGTATCATCTGGGTTCCTACCTGCAGCTTCAGAGACGTGTGGCTCCACCAGTCCTACGCGATCTGCCAGCTCCAAGCTGCCCTTCCAAGGAGCCAAAAGCCGAAACGCCCCGAGGACTGGATATTTAAGCAACTGAAACCCACCAGGTGTTTCGAGTACACATTTTTTCCAGGACCCAGCTGCAGGCAATGAGCAGAATGAGGTGCCTTCAGCAGGTGATTCATTTAACTCATCAGCTCTCTAACAACCAGCCTGTGATGGGCGTTTTTTTAATTTAGGAGCTGAGTCTCAGATAGCCCAAACAAAGCATATTGTAAAAGAGATGTGCAAATACCTTCTATTGCTACGAAGATCAGGAAATTTCGTATTTGTCTGCTTAAAAGAAAATAGCAAGAAAAATAATAGCAATAATAAAAAAAGGCAGAATAAAAAACCCCAAGTAAAAAAATTCAGATATTTTTTTTTTTTAATAGGCAGTATTGTTCTCTTTCTAGTGAAGTGGTTAAGTTAGAGAAGACTGCCAACATAGGCAACATAACTTATGTAGCTTTTATTTGTTTTCCTGTTTGCTTCCATGGCACCAGGGTGAGTTGCCCCTTGCATGAAGGTCATTTCAGTGGCCTTAAAAAAAACAAAACAAAACAAAAGAAAAGAAAAAAAAAACCAAACTAAAAAGAAGGTGGCAAATTGACAGTGACCTGAACAAAAGGCAGGAACCAATTATCCTGCTACTGAGTATCAAATTACATTTTTGTTATCATGCATCCCTGAGTACCTAAACCTCAAATTTTGTGGAGAATTTCAAGCAAAGAAATGAAAATATATAAATATACATAAATATAAATATATCTATATCAGAACTAGAGAAAGGAGGAAAAAACAGTCTTTCCTGCAATTCTGTACAGCGTGACTACTAAGAAATACACACTTGTAAAGAAATAGCTGCAACAAATAGCTGCATGTTCCCAGATGATCAAAGGAGTGTTACATGCTATCATTTAATGCAGCCAATATCCAAACCCGAATGTACAGTAGTACTGATTAATAACATCAATTACTCGCTATTTTTACATCAGCTGAGCTAAAAAAAAACAAACAACCAACCAAGCAACGCCCAGCCCGGCCTTTTTTGCACAAGTTGCCGAAGGGCAGGCGGCTTTATGGAGGATTTAAAGCAGAAATGCGGGGCCCTGCTGGGCCCCGGGCCTGAGGGGCAGCGGCGTGCGCTGGCTGCCCCCTAGCGGCCGCGGGCCGCACCCGCGCCCTCCGCACCGGCGCCCCTGAGTAATTACCACGTAATTACCATTTAATTAACCACCATTTCTGTAGGAAAGAACCGTGGGGCGGCCGGCGACGCCCNATAGGCAGTATTGTTCTCTTTCTAGTGAAGTGGTTAAGTTAGAGAAGACTGCCAACATAGGCAACATAACTTATGTAGCTTTTATTTGTTTTCCTGTTTGCTTCCATGGCACCAGGGTGAGTTGCCCCTTGCATGAAGGTCATTTCAGTGGCCTTAAAAAAAACAAAACAAAACAAAAGAAAAGAAAAAAAAATCCAAACTAAAAAGAAGGTGGCAAATTGACAGTGACCTGAACAAAAGGCAGGAACCAATTATCCTGCTACTGAGTATCAAATTACATTTTTGTTATCATGCATCCCTGAGTACCTAAACCTCAAATTTTGTGGAGAATTTCAAGCAAAGAAATGAAAATATATAAATATACATAAATATAAATATATCTATATCAGAACTAGAGAAAGGAGGAAAAAACAGTCTTTCCTGCAATTCTGTACAGCGTGACTACTAAGAAATACACACTTGTAAAGAAATAGCTGCAACAAATAGCTGCATGTTCCCAGATGATCAAAGGAGTGTTACATGCTATCATTTAATGCAGCCAATATCCAAACCCGAATGTACAGTAGTACTGATTAATAACATCAATTACTCGCTATTTTTACATCAGCTGAGCTAAAAAAAAACAACCAACCAACCAAGCAACGCCCAGCCCGGCCTTTTTTGCACAAGTTTCCGAAGGGCAGGCGGCTTTATGGAGGATTTAAAGCAGAAATGCGGGGCCCTGCTGGGCCCCGGGCCTGAGGGGCAGCGGCGTGCGCTGGCTGCCCCCTAGCGGCCGCGGGCCGCACCCGCGCCCTCCGCACCGGCGCCCCTGAGTAATTACCACGTAATTACCATTTAATTAACCACCATTTCTGTAGGAAAGAACCGTGGGGCGGCCGGCGACGCCCGTGCAGCGACCCTGAACTTCCTCCTGCCGTGACGCTGTATATGTCCTCTGCCGTCACTGGTCAAAAAACAGCTGGATTCTTCAGCTCAAGCTCAGTTCAAATGTGTCTCCTGCGCGTGTTAATGCTGTATTTATTTATCGCAGTTTATTAATTTTACTTGGTCCAGTTCTGGGCTTCTCTGGACGGGAGCCACCTGGAGCAGGTCCAGCGGAGGGATGCAGAGATGCTGAAGGGACGGGAGCATCTCCCTGCTGAGGAAAGGCTGAGGGAGCTGGGGCTGTCCAGCTGTTTGTGCAGCCATTCAAGCAAACAATTCAAATTCCAGTGCACAGGAACCTCTTGCTTTATTTATAGCTTTACAAATCATGCAGGAGCTTTTATTTTTGATAAACGCCGGATGCTGATGCTTACCAAATATCCTGTATTTGGATTGTTTTGCTAAAAATAGCTTCAGAGAAAGCAGGTCCAGCACTGGTAGTGATTATTCCGACAAACCCCTGGTTTGGCTACAGCAGAGGATCCTTTCTGAACCTGCAAACCTCTCCCAGCAGCTTTGTTACTATTAACTGCACCCACAGTGCTGCTCAATCACATTAATAGCTAACTTGTCCTTTTTCCCACCTTTCTCTCTCAAAAAAGAGAACAGGCTTGACTTTGGTTTTCTTTGATGTACAATTATCTATAGCTACAAAGTTAAGAACCCAGAGCATCTGCTCCAGCACTTGTCTTCTGTATCTTCCTGTTAAAAAAAAACCCAAACAAGCAAAACCCCACAAAACATTCAGTGCTGACTCAATGTCCTGTTCTGTCTCTTGATACTCACATCTAAAATAATACACGTTGTTACACATGCAGGTGAATAGCTGTAAAGAGCCACAAATGGAAATAAAGTACTGTATAATATGACTTATATGTAGATAGAGAACCATAATGATCTGTAATGGTAGATCTGTATGGCTTGTATCTGTAATGGCTTATTGAGAGTGACCGTATCTTTTACTAGAACAACAGAGAGCTGGAAAAAGCCCCCCACGGGCTTTTCTTCAGGTTTGACATGTGTAAAAACCTTTGCAGTCCAGACTACAGCTGGCAAATTTTACCAGCAAACGTTGAGAAATGCAGTTTTAGGGCAGACAAACACCCTTTGCCAAATCTGAAGTACTCACCGTGAGTTAGAGCCAAGAGGAGAAAGAGCTAGAATGTCAAAAGGATTTATCTTATTTCTTCTGAAATGGAAACAGTGACCGAAGCCATAAACAAAAGCCCTGACACAGACACAGCAAACAGCTCTTGTTCCATTCACAAACCAGCGGGCAACACTCCATGAGCTAAAGCAGGGCAGCTGCGAGGTTTGAGCGTCCTCCTCACTTTTGTGACGGCTGATTTTTCCATGGACAGCATCCTGACTGTCTTTGGACCGCCCTGAGGTGCAGCTTGTCTGCTTGCACTGTTAAACTGTGTTATATTTTAACTTCATTAGTGAAGGGACTGAGTCAAGCTCAGATTTTGTGTGACAATATCCAAGAGTGGGGGGAAAAAAAATTTAAAACGAGGTAAAACACCCAATCTGATTGCATTTTCATGCCACAGCTTTTAAAAAGATCTTTTGGCTTTAAAAATTATAATAATAATAAAAAGTAAAATGCTTTTTAAACTTCAACTCTTAACTCCCTTATGTTCAAAATACCTGTTTCAACATGGTGTTCTAATATATGTGCAACCAAACACCCACATGCAGCAGCATTTCTTGTAGAATCTTGCAGAATTAAATCGAGATTTATTTTTGAGAAGTGTCCATTTTCAAGCCACGAGTTGGAGCATTTTCATATGATTGGAATCAGCAGAGAGCCAAGGTGGACCAAGAAACAGCGTAAGAAAAATAGATGTTTAGATGACATGATATATTGAACGAGACTGATTTACTGTTAGAAATTTATAAAAAGGAAAACAATCACAACAGCAGCATTGTAAATCTTGGTTTCTGGTGCGTTTTTAACCTCAGGACATAAATGCTGTACAAAATGAACTCTTGAACTCCTAACTCTTCTTCCTCATCCAAGCCGATCCCACCTCCAACACTGATGAGGTCTAGAAGGGATTAAATGCTCAGGAACACAGATGCAAACCTGCTTCATGGTTTTCCCTGGGAAAACAGCAGGAGAGAGTGCCAGAGATATTCTCCACAGCTCAGAGGTTGAAACTGGGAGGCTCTTGCTTGGCGAGGACAGTGCCAGACCCCTTCAGGACAGGGCTTGTGACCTGACAGGTGTTTCTAAGACACACACGAGCTGCACCTGAGCCCCTCCCACCATCCCCAGCCCCAGCTGGGCCTATTTAACACTACAGTTTTCAGGATTTGTACGGGCTCAGGTCAAACCCATCTCTTTAAGAATTAGTATTACTGAGTTTGTGATGCTTGTTCCTTTCCCTCAGGTTAAACCCTTAAGCTACAACAGCAGCACAGGATGGTATCAGTTAATAGAGGGGGGAGTTTCATCCCAGAATTTTCTTCTTGGACTCCAAACAGCTCATTTTCAGAAGGGAGAGCAACGGCACAGCAGCAATGTCTTGTTCTCAACACCTCCAGCATACATCAGACACGGAAATCAGCCTGCAACAAGCAGAAATATTTCCTGACCCAGATTCAGGCATTTTATGAACTTTGAGCCTCTTTCCGGCTGCAGAGATAAAATGCTGTGCTGAAAGTCAGAAACACTGATAGCTGTCAGAAGCAAAGGTCTTTGCCCTCCCTCGCTGTGTGTGGTTAAGAGAATTTAAATGGGATTTCACAACAAAAATGAACGCATTTTTCGGTCCTGAGAGCCTCTCCACTTGATTTGTTCCATTGCTTCTGCTGCGCAGCGCAGCACCGACTGCAAAATGTTACACAACAAGTGTTTGCTGAGTGCTCCAGCAGAAAGACACCTGAGAAGACAAGTGGCATCCTCCCAAGTGACACCTCCTCCTGCAGGAACTGCCTGGTGCCTCCAGGCATCTCAGCCTGCTCGCCCTGTGGAGGTCACAGGGAGAAAGGCAGGGGCTTCACGCCCAGAGCACTGAAGTAGGAAAGACCAAGAAGTGTTTGCAAGACAAATTTGAGGGATTAATTAAAATCAAATAAATCAGTGTTAAATAATCCCCATTTAAACCCAGATAACAGCACTCTGCAGACAGCAAAAATAGAAATTACCCTGGACTGTTGTTCTTTATTTTGAAGCCAGGGAATACATTTAATTGTACTGTATTTGAAAGTATCCTAATGTTTTCTAAGAACAGATGTCCAGTTTTCTGAAGAAGGCAACGTGGTCCATTACTGGCCCCATTCACTACCCATAACAAGAGGGTCTTTATACAGGGCTACAACACGAATACTAATCGACACCTGAGGGGCAAATCGTATGGAATTGCTCCAGAGATTTATTTATTTGTTTATTTATTTATTTATTTGTTAGTTAACAAAGTGTTCTATATTTACTCCCTCTAAACGAAAATTATTCGTTCCGAAATTCTGATGACAATTCTGGTGGTACTGGTGTGTCACTTTACAGTCAGTGTTGCAAGGCCATCTGGCGTGCTGAATTTTTCCTGCCATTGCTAA
The DNA here is from genome assembly GCA_013397865.1 of Struthidea cinerea. Taxonomy (NCBI): domain Eukaryota; kingdom Metazoa; phylum Chordata; class Aves; order Passeriformes; family Corcoracidae; genus Struthidea; species Struthidea cinerea. The sequence continues at coordinate 389,122 of VZTI01003071.1, read as the reverse complement.
AATAAAAAAAGTACCCCTTTATCTCAACGGACACGAACGATAAAGTTTGGTTTCCCACTTCCACGTGCTCCATCCTTTTCCTTTTTCCTGTTGCAGTTCCCCTGCTGCCCATCCCTGGGTGGCCCAAGCTCTGTCCTGCCCTGTGTGGGATGAGCCCCACACTCCCTTGTCTGGCCAGGGGGAGCTGCCCCTATCTGCCCTGCCTGCAGCTTCCAAAGGAAAAAAAACACCCACCTGAGCCAGGAGGGGCTCTGGAGCAGAGCTGGGAGTCAGCAGGGTGAAAACTCCCCTTGCTTGCCCCATGGCAGGGCCACATTTTTCAATAAATTCAGTCAAAAACCCAAAGAACCAAAAATGTGGCAGGGGCTGAAAATGAAAATTATAATTGGATTTGGAGAGGGGAAGCCTGTTTCAAAAGAAAATTCCTGGGATGCTTGTTTTTAAAGGGGTAGCAGCAACCTCAAGAAAACAACGAAGCAGCTGCTAGAAAATGAAGGGTAAAGCGAGGCCTGACCTCAGGACTTGCCCTGGTTCTGCAAATCTCTGACATCCTTGGGAGCAAAATAATCTTCAGCACAACAGAACCCAGGTGAATTGCTCCAGATGCTGCTGAGAGCACGAGATTCCCACTGAGGTAAAAAGGGCAAGTGTAGAACAAGACAGGGAGACAGCTTTCAGCCACCTAAGGCAGGCAACATTTCTGGGACAAGTTTTTAATATGGTTTTTTTGGTGCTTGTGACTCAACCAAGTTCCAGTGCTGCTGAAAGCAGGTTGTTTGCAGTTGCAATGCACAGCTGAAGGAGCAGGGCTCTATTTATGCAACAATTCTGTGGAACTACCACGCTGAACACACTATGGGAGAATTCCTAGAAAAAATTGTAAATCTGTACAAACAAGACAGGCAAAAAAAGTATTACCATTAATGCTTCGTCTTCAGAGCAAGAGACTGCGACAGAGCCTGCCTTGAATCTAAATTAAAGAGCTTCCAGGAGACTGCATAGTTTTGTTCAGAGAGAAATAGAGTGAGCCAAAATTAGAGGCAAATCTAAGAGATGGCAAAGGGCTGCATGTCTCTATTACCCAAGCAGTTTCTTCAGAGGGCCAAATTATTTCTAACCTCTGGGGGGATTCGGTCTGCACTACAGTATCCATATTTTGTACAGGAAAGCACAGTTAAACGCTGCCTCACTGAGGGGTTCGATGAAAGCGTCTGCAGAGCAGCGAGTTTCTTTTGAATTTGCTCTTTTTTTATCAGTTGATTTGCTTTCAGATCACACATGGTAACTGCAGAAGGGTTTTTTACTGTAAGAACGTACACGAAACACACAGAGGAGAAATTTCACTGCTATTTGGCTGGGTAAGTATGGGGAAAACACTGGATTTTCCTCATGATATTCGTTCTCCTCAGGCCATCCCTTTCAAGTCAGCTCTATCTGCCACAAACTGTGCTAATTCATAAAGGAATTCCTAAATTCATAAGGCAAATTAAAGAATTTCTGCATCACAGATTTCAGCCTGGACTTGAAGAAGCCCTGTGTTATATACGACTTCCCGGTGCCAGGGGACAGCAATGAAAGAAAAAACAATAGATGGATATATTGCAATATATAGACATAATAAAAAAGCAAAGGCTGATAAAATCTTTCGATTCCAGCAGTTCCAGTATATGGTTTATGTTCACGTTTTACTACACCCTCTTCCTGTTTGCCTGAGAACTTATCTTTGACGGAAAACATCATTGTTTAAGGTCTGACTAATACCCACAAAAACAAGGACAGGCTGAGAAGGACACGAGAACTTCGATTTCTGTATGGGAATTGCTCAAGTTTGGCTTTTTTTTTTTTTTTTGCCTAGAATAGGGCCACTTTTTACATATGTAGGTAAAATTTATCACCAATTATACAAAAGCAAACAGTTCCTATTGGGTTACTTGAGTGATAAGTGTATCCCTAACTCTCTTTGGTATGGATTTAGGCTCACGTATAAAACTGGCTTTTTCTTTTCTTTTAAGGCCTGAGGGACATTTAAAATCAGGTCTCTCAGCAAGATTTTGTAGGGATTTGTTTGTATTGAAATCTAGGGTTTTAAATATTTACCTTCCCTAAATAACCTCTTTAAAATTTTCTGTTTCTTTGCACTTCTCTGCAGGAAAAACAATTCGCTAATATCAAGTATTACGGGAAATTTGCACGGGAAGAGGCAAATCAAATCTCTGATTTGTTCAAACAAGACACTCCCTTCCTCAATTTCCTACCTCCTTTCATTGAAGACTTTTAAATTCAAATTACATGCTAGAAATTGAATGAAACAGAATTCCTCTCTTACCAGTTCCAACTTCATGAGTAACCCCATAGAGAAACACACCCAATCATCTCAAAATTTATACAAAGGCTTAGCTTCAGCTGTATTTGTCTTCAGTGTATTTACTCGTGTCTAGATGTAAGTGGGTCCCAAAGCACTTAAAGAATCAGAGGTCTGAGTCGCCACAAGTGCTTCTTTTTCCTTCTTTCTTTCCTCTGGAATTCTTCCTGTCCTCCCTGGTACACCGAATGTGTCTGAGCATGTTCTGCAGGGTCAAACACTGCCCTGCAAAACCGCACTGCAATGTGATTTCACTGTTTGCAGCCCCCCTGACAGGTTTGTTGGGAAACAACAGGGCACGTTGGGAAAGCACCCAGATACTTCACCAGGAGTGAAAAAAGGGGTTTAAAAGAGTCTGATTAATTGGATCATTCATCACCAAATTTGTCTTTGGAGGATAGTTAGTACTTGCCTCACAGCTGATCATTGTTTACTTTATGGGGATGAATACATTTATTCAAAAATACTATTGCACTATAATTTTACAGTTTAGCTTCTGCACGCTAACATCTCTATTTTTATTATTTTTAAAAAATTACTCTGCATTTTCACAACCTCTGTCTTTGAAGGGGGAGGAAGAGCAGGACTCTGGTCCCCTGTAACTCATTTGCCAAGCTGTGCTAGCTAATCCCTTTAAAGAATGACCTGGCTGGCCAAGGCTCTTCTGGAGCAAAGCAAAGGCTTGGTATCGCCAGCCTCACGGAGCGCCCAGTCCCACGAGTTCAAGGGGCAGGGGACCAGAGGTCACTGCTGAGCCTTCACCTCTCTGACAACGGCACGCAGAACCAATTTCCTCTGGGCTTTATTTAGCAGGCATGTGGCCAGCATGGGAAGCAGCCCTTCCCCCAGATGTGCAGAGTCAAAGGAGTTATTTATCGGTGAGCTCCACAGCCAGGCTGTGATCAGCACAGAGCGGGTCTCAGTGCGACACAGCGGCTCTCCTGTTCCCTGAAACAATGGCTTACAACAGCTAAATTGAAGCTAATCTGTGCCTGGAGCCTGTTTTCTGGCACTATTCTCTTTTAGAGGACACTGCTTTACACCCATTTCTCACCAGGATTCCTGGAAGAATGGGAAGATTCACAGGGCAGGTGGTGGCACTGTCCAAGGTGAGCAGCTGAAGGGACCTTGGGCAAACACCAGGGGTTTCTGACAGCCCAAGCCCCATCTCTGCTGACCGTTCCAGCAGTCTCTTCAACACTAGCATTTTTCTTCCCAAAAAACCTCCTAAAATGGTGGTCTCCTTGTTAAAAATCCCCCAAATAACCAGATATTAAATAATGCCTGTTCTTCTAAGTTCCTTTCCCAAAACAATTGGCTCTCTCCTCTCCCATCTTTGCCCTTTGTTAGGGGAAGTGCCATTGCACTTGTTTTGCATGGAAAAAATACGGCAGATATAAACCATGAGATTCTTCTGGGACTACAAGGACCACAGGTATTAATCCACGGTAAATTGTGGGATTGGCCAAATTCTCTTCATTAGGCCTGTTTCAGTATTCTTAATTCTGTCCTTTGCTCTAAAGCCACATGGGTCCTTTACAACCTCAAAGAACAAGACAGCTTCTCTTCTAAAGCCTTGCAGCTGTAATAAATATAACCAAATTTACTGATTTCCTGGACTGATAGACTGGAAACAGTGTAAAATCATCCTTCCAGCACTTGCAATTAGAAGAATAAAAAAAATCTTTCTGGAGCAGGCAGGGGGGACTGACATGAGTTTAAGCAGAACATTTCATGTCTGGGACTGTAACTGAGCCATCCTAAACCTGGGCACTTTCAGAGCCCAGATTTTAAAACTAATCCTTGCAGATGGCCTTGAGAAACTGATGTTTTTATCCTCATTTTACTAAATTCTAGAGATTTTTTTAAATTATAGAGCATTTCAAAGCATCCAGGCTTTGGTCTGAGCCAGAAAAAGTAGGGCTACAGAAATCTCAGTCTCCTCTCCCAGTCCCACCAGCTTCATCCTTTTTCTGGGACATCATGACACAATTATCTTGAGAGTAGATGACTTATATGTTTTCTTTTCTATGGGTTGGTTTTTTTTGGGTGGTTTTTTTTTTTTTTTTTTTTTTTTTTTTTTTTTTTGTTTTGTTTTGTTTTGTTTTCCAGAAATGTTAAAAAGCCACACCAATAGCTGTAAGATGAAACTGCAAGTACTCACTGACTGAGACAGAGGCCCGACATAAGACATTTCAGAGCACTGAAAAATAACTTACCCCAGCAGGAGCAGGATTTTACAAGGGGAATTGTTGGCCAACTGTAACTCTTGGCAGCACTGCCAGCTCCACTTATAAGAAATAACGTGCCTATGCAAATCAGCCAGCTCTTGAAAATTCACAAGCCCCAAACGCTGCACCTTGGTCATGCAGCCAAAAGGAAAGGTTATTCCTTCAATGTTAGGCATATTGTGAGTAATTTCCAAAAGGACCCATTTTGCCAACATTTCACTCCTTTGAATGAATTAGAATTAGGGAAGGAGGATCATTACACCCTAATTCTGCCCTCAGATTTTCTACAGTGTCGTATTTCTCTCTCCCTTGCTGCTGAGCCACACCTTTAATGTCATCAGGGTAAGGGAAGGGGTTCAGTGTCACGGGGAGAGGGAGTTTTGACACCTTGAGAACAGGGTTTTGTGTGGCTGAACTTGGCTTGTCTCACCTTGTCCCCCCAAGGCTGAGCAGTGTGACCCCAGGAAGAGGAGACATGAGAGGAGGGAGCCAGAAGTCTCGATGGTCTAAATTTCTACACCTCCATCCCCTTCCAACATGCCCATCTTTCTCCCCTGAGGATACTGGGAAGCGCAGTTTAGGAAGAGAATCATTAAATACCTCCTGTGCAGCTTTCCTCCCTTCCTGCAGTGCAGTGCTTGCCTTGCTCTCCACCCAGGAACAGCTGAAGGATGCTTGTTTTAGCTCTTCCTCTGTCCCAAAGCCTGGATCTCTGCAGGTTTGGATTTGGATGCTGCTCCACGTGGACCCTCTGCAGCAGAGAAGCACAAAACAATCCCTGCTTCCCTTCCAGCCTCAGCCAGTCTGTGATAAGAAGTCATATCAAGATGCAAATTAAAAAATGAAAGCTTAATTCTTCTTCTGCAGGGACAAAAGTATCTCGATGATTTTAAAAAGAAACTCATCCTTAGACTCACCAGGGAGTTTGAATTTTTGCTTCAAAACAGATGTCACATTATCGCACCTAATAAATTAACTTTCTCTCTCTCCCTTTCATTTAGCACTCTTTGCCCAAGGAAAGTGAAAATTTCATGGATAGGAGGAAAAAAAGATTTTAAAAAGCAAGCAGAAAGAGAATGGAGGAGAAAAAGAAGATCATGTGGCTCAGATACCAGAGCTGCTTATTGTACAAGGCAGACAGTAATGCTCTGCTCTTGTGCTTGAATAACACAAGGACATTTTGTTAATGTAGAACCTGTCACATCTGAAAGGCCTACTCAACCCTGGACAAATTTAAAAAAATAATCTTCGCCAATTTTAAACTAAAAACCACAATAAAAATAAAATGCTTCCTTATTTGTCCCACTACTGAGATTAATTATTTATCTTAATTATTAATATAAACCGTAAAAGATAAATTATCTTTACCAGCCATGAAAATACTCAGTCTTTCTTTTAGCACCTGCTAGCAGCTTTTCAGAATACCTAATGTTTGCAGCATTGCACAATATTTACACTTCAAACAAAACAGGAAAGCTTCCTGCTCTCAGAAACAGTCCTTTCTGATAAAGCCACTTCAAATAATCCTCTACCTCTCCACCTCAAACTCAACAGCATCATTTCACCACGTAGTACGCACATAAAAGAACAAAGGCCGTAAGGGAAGTATCCAAAAGGCAGGAAGTTTAGCAACCAAAGAGTGCATCACAAAACAACCCCCGTCACTTACAGCAAACATCGGCCTGCAATGAGCTCCATTGTTGCAGGGCTGCAGCACAAAGCACGTCGCAGGGAGAGGGACAGAAAGCCACCACTCCAAATCCAACCAGCTGCTCCTAATCCAAGGGCTGCAGCCAGCGAGGCTTTTCTTCCAAGGCGTATTTGGAAGAAAATCTGCCACCTGGGTGACATTAAATTGATCAGCAGGGACTGGGCAGGGAGGGTGCAGCAGCCTGCCGGCCTGGGATGCTCTGCATTTTTCCCCTGCTTTTCCCCTGCTGCTGGGCTATCCTTGCCGATACAACTGGAGCAGATTGGGGAACGTGGAATATTTCAAACTCTGCTCGATACGTGGTTCCAGTCACAATTTTTACTTCAGCATGTCTGGGCTGAAACCTCCTTGCTGTGACTTTGCAAAGGGGAATGGGCTGATTTTATCCCGCTTATAACGTGAAGCTCATTGACCTCAGGAAACTGCTGTTATCAGTGTGTCCACAGGGCTGGATTCCTTAAACAAGACACCGATGAGTGCATTTATTGTTACTCTGTAATGCTACCACATGCATTTCACTCCCCAGTTTCTCCTCATCTGCCAGTGAGCAAAGTGTTGTGGAAAATCACTTCATCAGGAAGGAATCAACGGCCATTGCGAAATTTTCCTTGGAGTAATCCCTTAATCTGGCAGTTTTCTGAAGAAGCCGTGCATCTGTGATGTGCAGACATCTCATTGCTAGGGAACAAAGCTCGCCTGTAGTTACTGCTTGATGTTAAATTCAAGTTTAAACAACACTGCCGTAACTGTTGCTCCTGCATGACACAGCCTTCACATTTGGTTGACATTAAATTGTTTAAACCCAGCATTTATTGTTTCCCCAAACAATGCTGCCATTCTCAGATTTTAAAGTGCTGCTAACCGTGCTTTTTCTTCTTAGACTTCCTCAACTTTTCCATCCCAGACCCTGCTGAGGAGTGTGTGGGGTGGGTTTTATCATCTCCAGCCAGCTCCAGCGGCAAGTGAGGTGAAATTTTGACTCTCCTGGGTGGTGGATGCTTATTTGTGAGAATTTATGTTCATTCAGGCAGAGGCATCTGCAAACCTCATATTCTACTCCGTTCCTGAAATGTTTTGAAATTTCTGACAGCCCAAATATTTAAAGGCAGTGGATATGTTAGAGAAGGTGTGTAACACCCACCCTCCTTTGCAGCCCCATCCCTTTATAGTTTGACATGAGAGGCAAAAGCAGGATTTTTCCTTCCCAAGAGGATTTCTGATTTCTTGAAGCACGCACGAAAAAGAAGGCTATTTCATTCTTTTCTGTAGGTAAGTGCATCTGCCAACACGGCTGTAACCAGTGAAGCTATTTCTGTCCATGCGAAAATGCAAACCTAATTCAGTTCAGCAAATTAAACTGCCTTGTAGGCGCAGCTTAGATCAGCTCTCAGAACAGAATAAAGGACTGGGGCCAGTATAAATGCGTCCTCATGAGGATTTTGTGCTGTTGCAGCTATAACAAATTGGGCTGTGCTTTCCTTTCCCATGTTCTCCAGTGACATGACTATGCCAGCAATGCTTTTAAGAGCAAGCCCGACTCAGGCAGGTCTTGTGTGAGTCTGTCAAACAGCCCCCAGCAAAAGCAAACAAGCTCTCACTAGTGAGACAAGAAGGGAACTGGCTACAGCCTACATCAGGCTCCACTGAAGGCTAACATGAAGGAGATTTAGGCCACTGGACATTCAGGACACTCAGGCAAAACCCGTGGTCATGTGAATTGTGACAAAAAGCAGCTCCATGGTCATGTGAATTGTGTCAAAAAGCAGCTAAGCAGCTCGCCCCAAAGCTAAAGGTTCTCCTCTGGAGACTCAAAAACATACGTGCCAAAAACTTATCTTTTAGTAGCTCAGGTCTTGAGTAACAAATTATTTCCAGCCTTTAAAGCACTTTCCTGTCATTCAGCTGAAACTGAATGCGAATTGTAGGATCCATTTTTCCTGGCGCTGAAAAAATTCCACCATCTTTTTGTTTTCCACCACACAGCCCCACAACAGGCCAGGTCTTCAGCAGAGCAGAGCTGGGACTGTCTGGATAACACCAGGTCAAACCTCACTCCTCAACTTGGTTCTCCTAAAGGACCTTCCATCATCACTGACATTAAAAAAAATATTATTCTCCCTCAGAACAGACAGATGAAAACACCTGGGCAGTAAGTACAGTTACTTTATGAAGTTGCATTTTCTGCTCTCTGACACAGTGTTCCCCTTCAGGCCAGGGTGCTAAAACAAACCTCTGCTAAGTCTAAACTAAATTTTGGCCCCTCCTGATTTAGCAAGGTCCTTTACAAAGCTGTTTGGGCTGCACTACTGGGAGCTACTCCCTATTCTTGGAAACCATGCCCTTATCATCCACACAAGCAACTTTGTCGCTCCACAATTTTATTATTGAACAAATAATCAGTGATGCCAAACACACAATTCCTGCAGTAGCTCTGAGCTCAGAGCAGGTTCACTGCAGGCCCCATGCTGGAGTGGGTTTTGATTGTTCTGTGGCTCAGGGACAGCTCTGCTTCTCCAGGGAAATTCCTGGAGCTGGGAAGGGGAACCTGGCTAGAGAGGCTCCTTTGCAAAGCCCCAAAGTGATGTCACCAGTTTGCTTTAAACCACCTGATGTTGCCAGTATCTCCATCTCCCCCTTCAAGTCTTGACGCGTCCCTCTCAATACTTGAAAGTGAAATTGCCAAACTGCCCTGAGCAACCCAGAGCCTGTTACACACCTGTCAAACATTCTGTCCGTGGCATCCATGAACCTTCATCCAGAGGCTCTCCAGAGCCCATCTCCCAGCAGGAGAGCCCAGCTGCAAACCCTCCTCCTGTCCTTCCAGGACTGGGGATGTCTCCAGCAGGATGGAGTCAGCCCCTGTCTCCTCCTCTGGGCTACACCCCACCCTCTCATCCATTCCTTGCAGTCATGCAAGTGATGAGAACATCTGTGGCACAGACTTAAATAATATCAACCTACTGAGTTTTCAAGTCAGACCAACAGGAATCTGATTTAAACCCTGGAATAAATTTGTAAGTAAATGGCTCAGCCTCCCTAAAGCCAGTGTCCTCGTGTGGGTAATATCCATCACTTCAGCCTGAGCTTTTGGGAACGGGCTCATACAGATTTTTGTCCCCATGCAAATGGCAGCATTAGCCCTGAATTGCCTGGCTTTTGCTAGCTTAGATCAGATTCAAAATTATTTTATGCAGGATTTTGACATTTATATTCTTTAATGCCTCTGACCCTCTTGTCTGCCAGGCAGCTGTTGCTCTGGGGGCTCTCCTTTCTGACATCAGCCATTATGCCTTTAAAACTGCAAATAAATAAAATTGTAAATTAAAAGAGTGAAGAGGAAACATGTGCAGAGGACTTTTTAAATTTTTTTTTTTTTTATTCATCAAAGGCAGCTGAGCCCCTCCATGCTTCCATGTTGTGCTTTGCATTTGTTCCAGCAGAAGGATAATGAGAAACGGAAAACACCAGTGTTCATTATTTTAGCATATCCCCAAATGTGTGTATTGGTTCACTGGGAGAAAAAAAGGAGATGGACTTTGCACTGCATTTAATTCACTTCTATATCTGCCCAGGCCTGATTCTGAAATCCAACATAAGTTTCAAGTTTCCACAATTAACAGTTTCACAAAATCCTCTTTTCTCCCTTTTTGCCCTCTCCGTCTTCCCTGTTCCTCACACAGTTTCATCTCTATGAAAACACTCTCACCAAAGCTTCACCTCTGGGATTAATTCAACATGTAATTAAGACTCAGATTAAACACAAGAAGGCAAATTTTCCTTTGGTCTCAGGTTTAACCAGGGCTGTCCTGAGCCAGGATGGCTATAGGCATTCAGTTCGAAAAACAAATTAGAAAATATTCTGTTAACTTGTGCTGCTTGGCAGAGAAATTTTTAATCAGAATATCTGCATTTCAGTTGTTTTCTTCCATCATCTCCAGTTTTGTACATGAAAAGTCATACGAAGTGGCAGCAGACATTTACATTGTTTGCAACAGGCATATTGTCTTAGTTATACTGAAAAAATGTATTCGATGCACAATTAAAATGGCCACTGCTCTCAGCTTGCCTGATTGTAATCTCTACCATATGACTTCCCTCTTGGAACATGCAGCTCCTTTTTGTGTGTTTGTAGGAAAATATCTTATAACTGAGGGCAGCTAATATTGGAGAAAATACTAATTTCCCGCTGGAATATCTGTGAAGGATCGTAAGGTGGGAGAAACCCAGATTTGCAGCATTATGACACAAAAATACAATATATTAAAGATGACAGATTTAGCAACTTAGATTCTGGATGTTTAAATTCAGATGTTGTCCAGGGGTCTGGAATCTCATCAGCTGCTGCTCCTGGGCTGCAACAGGACCAAGGAGGATCCTTTATCCCAGTGAAGCTGTCAAGCACAGAGTCCAAGCAGAGAGACTGTAGGAAACTGCACTTCTCTTGCCCAACATTAAATCCCTCTTGCACAAGCCCCTCTTGCACCTTTGTGGGCTGTAAATGCATCTGCGAGTCCAAACACCGCTGCTTCCATCCCCCCCACAACAATCCCTCCGCCCCGGGCTTCGGGAGCACAAATATGTGTTAGAGCACCGCGCAGACAGCACCACTTGTGAAGCTGATAACTGTGTTTTGGCTTCCCTTCTGTCCATGTTTTGTGTTCTGAGGGGGACTGTCGGGCATGAGTGAGTGCGTGGAGCTGTTTTGCTAGGAAAGCATGGGATAGATCACCATGGAAGGGACATCCAGCGGGTGCAATCTCCTGGGCTGTTCTTCTGCCTCCACATGTTGTAACAGAGAGCTCGGCTTGTGCAGAACAGGGCAAAATGCAAATGTTTAAGCTAAATGAGGGCTGCTGCTGAATGCTCTCTTCTACTCCTGTTGTAGCCTGGACATGTCCGAGGGATCTGCCTGCCAGGAGATCCCTTTGCTATATTTGGGTGACCTTTGCTAGGGATGAAACTTCACCTAATTACACCCCCTGTGCCTCGAGGGCTCAGCAGCGGTGGCCACATCCCACAGGACTGATCTCTGCTCCAAATGATGCTCGGCAGGCAGGTCTGCCACGCCGGGGGCCGAGCAGCCTTCCAGGTGGATGAGCCGGGATAACACCGGGCTGTGGGAGCAGAGCTGGGCGAACAATTTCACAGGGAGCCGATAAGCAGAGCCCAGCCAGAACTCTGGGACAGTCTGCTGAGCAGCCTGGGTTATTCCTCTGAAGATGCCTTTCTGAATTTCTCCAGGAGTATTTCCTTCTCCATTCCCTACCTTAGATAGTGGGTTAAGATATTTCGTCTAAAATATCTCTATTCGTCCTACAAAATTCAATAAATCATCACTTTGCATCTGCTGACCCACTTGTGATGTGAAAATGATAAAAGCAAAAGTCTCACTTGTTACGGAAACATCTCCAGTGTTTGGAGATGTTGATTTGAATGAGTTTTGAGGTTCTTTCCCACTTACTGTTAGGACAATTTCAAGCAGCGTATCACATTATTATTTTAACAGCACCAGAGGAAAAGAGCTACTCTACATTTCCTAGTTACACCGTTTGCAGTGCTCACCCAGCAGATACCATAATTTCACACCTCATCAACCTGGCAGGCTCCAGCACAACTCTTCTCTTCAAGCTCCCAGTTATTTTCTAGCCTATATGGTGAATAAAACCTTTAGGTACATATATATATATATATATATAAATGAATAGTTATTTCTTATATTTATAAATACTCTTAACTGTTTATAAAACCAGAAAGGGACTGGATGCCTCCTGAACCATGCTAGCAATAAAATATTCCCCAGCATTTCTGCACGTCAAAGCAATGCCCAGTGAAGTGTGACGTGATGAGAACTCTGTGATTCAGAGGGGCCAGGACTTCATCCATGGAATAAAATGGGAACTACTTCTGCAGAGACAGAGTCCAAACACTGGCAAAGGAAGTTTTAATAGATTTTTACATGACACAAAGCCAAAAGTATCCAGAAATGACTGATGTCTCAAACTCCATAGCAAAAATCCAATGGAGCCCAACAGAAGATTTTCCCGTGACTGCAGTGGTGATGAGATCAGGTATGAGGGAGCAAAAATCAGGCTTTGATGCTTAGTATCCATTTTAACATAATGAAATGTGCTACCAACAGCGTTAGAACAGCTCATTCACACAGTGATTCTTGGAAAAGCAGCATCAGGAGAAAATCAGAGAGGAAAACTGCCCAGGAGTTGGTGAGGGAAACGTCTGACTGCTCATGAATGGCTCTGGATTTTGACTGCTCCCTGCCCACCAGAGTGAGGCAAAACTGCTGCTTTTGTACGTATTTTATTGGTTCTAAACACGACTGACAGCACTGCTCCCTCTGCAAGCTGTTAACTACAACCAGTGGCATCTGTTTAGCTGCACTCCATTTGCTGAAATAGATGAGTTAGTGGTTAAGTAATAAAATATAAAATTACCTCTTTTAAGGTGGTGTGTGACGTTATGGGGAGAGTTCTCCAAACCTCTTCACTACACATGTAATTAGTTGCCTTTTGCTTAATATTTCCCTCAGATTCCAAGCTCTTTCTGTTTCATGGACTGGTTTTAGTCCAGTGAAATAAAGACACTGCATTTCCAAAATTTATAGGGTTCATTTATTACCTCTAGTAACATATTATACTGTATAAATACTCTATCCTTGTTATATGTTCTTTTAAAAAAGTGATAACTTAGAAGATCACATTAGACAAGAAGTATAAAAATAAATACACTCATTATATGCATTTATTACAAATTATAACCCTTCCCAGAAGGGAAAGAAATATGAAATACTTATGAAGTATATAAAATCTATAGTAATATATTTTACTATATACATATGGAAAGCCATATTCTCTCATGGTCTATGGACTGGCACAATCTTCAATGATGTGAATGCTGGCGTTTTGCTGTGGATGGACCTGCTATCCCTCAGCTTTGCCTTCCCACCTGATCAGTGACTGAGCTCTACAAACCCAGCAGAGGCCACAGAGGCCGTTCCCATTCACAATGGGATTCTTTTTTTTTCTTTTTAACTCAAATACTATCCATTGGCTGGGGTAAGGCCAAGGGTTTGAGTGTGAAAGCATGACTGGAATGCTCACACACTCCTGCTAAGCAGGAAGGCAGGACCAAGCTGGAATCAGAAAAGCCAGTGGAAGGTATGCAGAAGGCACAAAGAGCAACTACTCAGACTCAGATTTCCACTTTTCCAAGCCTCTGGATTACACATGTCACCACAATGGCACTGGAGTGGCTGAGAGAAATGGACAGGCACATTGGGATGACATAAAGGTACTTTAAAAGAAACATGAAATTCGAGTGATTTGTGGAGTTGATACTTGTTCTTGAAATTTCTTACTCTTGACAGGTAGAGAATATGGCTTTATTTTTATATAAAACTATTCTCTGAAACAATAGCAGCCACAAATGACATAGTTAAAGCTCCTTTTCCAATCTTGTTTTTTGCCCTTTGTGAGGTAGGTAAGCCCTGACCAATTATTTTAAACTTTTTCTCTCCCCTTCCTACACGTGGGGATTTGATCAGTACCACAAGATAAATCCAAAAGAAGGGAGAAATAACCGAACCCCAAAATGTTTGCTTAAATGTGTCTCACTGCTCATGTTTGGCTTAATTTGTAACAGGCTTAAAAAAAGGCAGTTGTGATGCCTTTGGGCCTTATCTGCTGAAGACAAATGCGTGACATGGGTCTGCTATCCCATCCAATTTTCAGTTGGCAGGGGATTTTTGGGATGCAAAGCCAACTCAAGCTGTTTGCACTGTCCCACCTCAATGGATCCTCACCGTGAATCTTTTACGCAAAAACACACGCGCTGCCTCTAGCCCTCTTCTGTGTTTTTCAGTGCACTGGTCTGAAGGAAAAAATAAAATAAAATAATAAAAAAAAACTTTTTAGCTTTCCCAAGTTGTCCTATCTAGCTGCAGTCCGTGGCGTTGCAGAAGTCTATCAGGTGCTTGGGTTTCTTGGAGGGCTCACAGCTTTCTTGGGGCAGCACGCTGCCGTCGGAAGAGACACATTTCAACAACCTCTTCTTGAAGCCCTTCCCACACGTCTTGGAGCAGGGGGACCAGTCCCCCAGCTGCCACTGCGGGCAGGGCACATCGGCGCAGGGCCGCAGGTTGCTGGGCTTCAGCTCGCGGGCGCAGTCGGCGGCCGGCCGGCCCCGCGGGGCCCGGCACTCCACCGCCCGCCGCTGCCAGCCCGAGCCGCACGACTTGGAGCACTCGCCCCACTCCTCGATCACCCACTCCGAGGAGATGATCTCCCTGATGGCGTTGAAGGATTCCTTCTTCCTGCCGGGCGCCTTGTCCGCACCGGGCTGCGCCGGCTTCTTCACGAAATAGGTGAACTTGATCTTGGGCTGCGGCAGGTCCCCCACCGTCAGCACCTGGATGGTCAGGGGCTCCTTCAGGGGGCTGAAGCTGCGGATGCGCTCCAGGGCGGCCGAGGAGCCGCTGTAGCGCAGCACGCTGCCCTTGTAGGTGATGTCCTGCTCCAGCGTGGACAGGGTGTAGTCGCCGTTGAGGACGTAGGTGCCGTCGGCGGCTTTGATGGCCAGGAAGCTGCCGTCGTGCCTCGCGCCCCGGTGGTTCCGCTGCTTCACCTCGATGTTGGTGGCCCCTGCCGGGATGGTGACCACATCATGGTAGCCAGGTCTGCCCAGGAGAAAAGACAAACACTGAGTCTTCTGCTCTTCCCTGCGAAGGGAAAAAGCCTCGAGCACAAGACTAAACTTTGTCTGAAGTCAAGGCATTTAACTCATTAGCGGATGAATCCCACATTGGCAGAGGGGCTTTCTTTTGTGCTGGGATCTCCCTGCAAGTTACCCCCAATCAGACAGACAAACGCTCAGTTCTAACGATAAACTCAGGCAACATCCACTGGAAAGCCAGAGCTTCCACCCACAAAGCATCCACAAGGAGAAGGTGAAGCAGCAGCCCGAGACTCACCTGGCTCTAACGAGGGTGCCAGACACCTTCTTGCAGGTGGAGCCGTTGCCCCCGCAGATGCCGCACTTGTCGAACTTCTTGTTGGAGCCGATGGTGCGGTCACAGCCGGCCTTCACACACTGCCCCTGCACGCACACCGACGTGGAGTCGGGGCTGCACGGGGTGCCATCCACCACCTTGGGGACACAGGGAGTCTGGTTACAACATGCACAGTGCTTCTGAAACTGCCCGACACAAAATACAGACAGGTGGAAAACCTGCAGCACCTGTCGTTTTCAGGGCTTTTGGAATTAAAAACCAGAGCAGCCCATAGATAGTTGGAGGTATGTGGTGTTACTTCATCTCACTTGTAAAAATGATGTCATGGTGAAAGGAGAAAACAATCTCAGTCTTCATTAATATCCCCCCCCAAAAAACCTACAAAACTGTTTTACTGATTTCATATAAAAAAGCCCCATTGCTTTCTGGTGTCACTAGAAGGCAGCTATGTCCTCAAAGCACACTGCCAGCATTGCTTTTAAGGCTGTTCAGCACATCCTTTATTTCTAGGAGTGCTGTTCCACAAAAACCCTCTGTGTCATCGCCCTGGTAGTTCCTGGCTCTCACCATCTGATGACAGAGAATTCAAGTAGCTATGCAAGATGAACATTTTTCCTCGTGTTTATTTTAAGCTGTCAGCATATTAGCAACCAGTATGAGAAAACACCACTGTTCTGGCAAAGATCCCTCAGAGTTTTCCAAACCTATCTCAATGCAATCAGATTGGTAGAAGGAGAGGGAAGGAAACCAGGGTGGAGTGGGTAGAGGAGGTGGAAGAATTGTGCCAGAACACTTAAAAGTATGCTTGCAGTGATCTGGCTGTACATGGAGAAATAATCCAGTTTAAATATGAGAAAGACAATTTCAGATTTCTACACTGCTTGACTCTTCGCATAAAGAGAGAAAATAAAAATCCTCCTCATGATCAGAGGGAAGAGGTGCAGTTTTGAAATACCTTTGGCTGTAGAACAAAGAAGTATCCTGTTCCTTTGGCTCGGCAAACCAGCTTGCATCTGTCCTTTGGAGACACCCCAGCAAACTTGGGTGTCCACTCCACTGCAGGTCCACTTCCAAAGGTGGACTTGGAAAACTCGTTGTGCTTTTCACACTGTTCCTCCCTGAACGTTTTGCCTGCAGGCAGAGAAAACACAGGTGGGCATAAGATCATCTCTGTGCTCTTCCTCCACAACACACCAATCCTGGGTGTCAAAAATGGGGAAAAATTACCATTGTTGTCCGGGCAGTCCTCGATGTTACAGGACCTGTACTGCACCCGCTTCCCTTCGCAGTATTTGCCGCCGTTCCTCGGGATGGGGTTGTCACATTCCCTGAAGGAATACTGCACTCCCCCGCCGCAGCTCCGGGAGCACTCGCCCCATGCCCCCCAGGACCCCCAGCTCCCATGCACTGGCGTCTGGAATGACAACAAAAGCAGGACACAAGTTAAGACAGGAAAATCCGTACAAAGCTACACCACAAAAACCATCATCCTGCTCATTTTCACCCAGACTCATTAAAAAACCTGCCCTAAGTTTGTTTATTAGCATTGAATCAAGCCCTTTTAACAGATCCCTCCCACTGCAGCATTCTCCACGCGGCTCCGCAACCCAAGCTGCACCGATCTCTTTTTCACTACTTACATCATAATGCTTCTTCTCAGTCTTATTCACACACTTGCCATTCATGCACCACTTCCCTTCCCCGCAGCTGGTGCCGTCTGCCCAGGGGAAGTGTTTGGTTTGGCACACGAGCAGCCCTCCGGAGGTGCCGGTGCACCACAGCGTCGTGCACGTACTGGCTGCGTCGGGGCAGTGCTTGGACTCATCTCCAAACGTGAACTGGCACTGCCTGTTGGCATCGTACAGCGTGCCAGGCAAGTCAGAAGGGAGATGGATGGGCCTGTGGGGCTTGTCCAACAAACACTCCCCTGAAAAAGTCGGGAAAAATAAGGAAAAAAAAAAAAAAGAAGTCAGATGGTGCTGTGGGTTCAGTTTTAAAAGGGAACTGCATTTGCTTTGTAACGGCAGCCTTCGAGCCCATTTGTGCCAGCATTTTTATGAAAGTAAGGCTCTTCTAAACTCACTGACAGCATGCAAAAGGTTAAGTCCGTACTGAAGCACTCTTGTTAAAAAAAAAAGCAAAGCAGTAAAGCACAAGAGCTCAAATGCCACATGAACGAAAAGCTTAATAACCTTACCATGACCGTTATCCAAAAATGTTGTAATCATGTAGGCACTGCATGGAGACCAGGGCTGGCTGCGGTCCAGGTTGGAGAGCATGGATGCCATCATGTGGAAATCCCGGCTCATTCCATTGATGCCAGCACACTGCTTTGCATCGTCATGAGGCATGTTAAACACGTGGCCTTCGAGAAAAGGAGAAAAGGAAAGTCTGTGACTTTAGGAAGTCTGTCCTACGCATTACCAACAGTATTTTAAATATTGCTCTAGAGCTGCTCATAGCCTGGTCTGTAATTAATAACCCGAATCTGAACGCTCCCAGATTTCAAGCAGATGGCACTGGATCTTCTCTCCCCTTTTTTCTCCTGCAGGCACACACACAGCTCTTGCAGACAATGCCGTGCAGGCCGGATTTGCTTTCCAGAGTCCAACCCTGCTCCAAGGAAGGGCTTTGCCTCCTCCCGACTGCTCCGGGGAGGTGCAGGCTGGGCTTTATGGCATCAAGCTGGCTTCAATTAATCCCAGGGAATGGCTTTGCAAAGTTTCAAGTACCTAATTCGTGGGCTGTTGTGAAGGCAGCCTGCAAACCATCGTCTTCTATGATAGAGCAACTGCGGTTTAGATCACAAACTGTTCCCACATCAGCCATCCCAAGAGTATCACATGTCTTGGCACCGCACAGGTCCTGTAAAAAAAGGCAGTTTCATTATTAATCAGATCAGAGACTTAACCTTGGCAAGAGCCATCCAGCCCTGGCAGTTTGCCTTTACTTATGGAAAGAGCATAAATATTCAGCACTTCAATGGGTATGATGGCAAAAATCTGTCTCTGGAACATAGGCGAGGGTTACACGTAGAAATAAAATGCATAATTTCCATCTGAAATCTGCTAAAAATATATGGGGCAGGAACACAGTGCACAAACTGTGAGTTTAGAAAGACAGTGCACAAACTGTGAGTTTCACCCGACAGGGTGCAAACAGCAAAAAAAAAAAATCAACAAAATAAAAAGCAGCTCATCTAATTTCTAGCCTGCTTCACTGCAGCTGTGGTGACACACGACTGTCTCTGGACACTTTTTTTTTCTGGAGGTCTCCTGGCAGTGGGGGCAGGGAGCAGTGGGGCTGGACGTGACCTCGGTGTCCCTCACCTGCCTGGTGAAGAGGATGGCCGTGTCGTAGTGCTCGGCGTGCCGGTCGCTGGGCGGGTTGTGCTGCTTCTGCCAGCTGCAGAAGTTCCTCAGAGTCAGGGCGGCGTTGGAGGAGATATCCGGGCCCTTGCGCTCCTCGTAAATGACCATGATCTTCACCACCACGAGGCTGATGGAGTTGCGGATGCTGGGGTGCTTGTACAGCTTGGCGGCCACGGAGAGCAGGGTCAGCAGGTAGTGCTTCAGCCCGCTGCCGTGGAACTCGGCCATGGACTGGTCTGCCACCAGCAGGGTCTCCACGTAGCGGGGGCTGGACACGAACCTCTTCTTCCTCCTGCTTCTCGTTTCTGCGTTAAAAAGAGGGGGAGGGAAGGCGCAGGTGAGCACAGCAAGAGACCACGGTTTAAAAGCCCAAACCCACTCAAGATGCGCAGCCAAGGTTTGTGCTCCCGTCCCCGAACCCCGGCGATCCCGCACCCAGGTGGGCACCTCGGGGTGGGATGCGGGGCAAGCAGCGGCCAGGCATCCCCGCCAGACGCCCCTCTCCTCCCCGTCCCAGCGGAGGCCAGCGCGGCATCCCCACGGTACCTGCGGGCTCGGCGGGCTCCGGCCCCTCCGCCTCGGCCCCCGCCTCGGCCACGGCGCAGCGGGCGGCGGGGGCGGCCCG
>VZTI01003071.1:310566-368473 GCA_013397865.1 Struthidea cinerea | reverse complement strand
CCTTCTCTTTTCCCCCTTCCCCCTTTCCAAGTAATTCCTGCCCTTTCGCGGCCCTAGCAGCTGCAGTCGGTCATGCACCTGTACTTCTGAGAAATGGTTCTTTTCCAATCACTTAAACAGAGGCGTTTACGTAGGTGCAGCCAATGTTTTGCTTTGAAGCCATAACCCAAGCATGGTGGTGCTGCTAATCCCCTTAATTCTTTATGTGCGTGGCCCCAGCTTTCTGCTTCTGGAGGCCTTTTTGGAGGAGGAGGGCAAAGAAGTGGTGAGTAAATGTGTGAATAAAACCAGCATGCATGTACCTGTTAGTGACAACTCCTGGGCTTCCCAATTAAACAAAGATGCTTGTGTGTCTGTCAACACAACATTCAATACAAGTGTGAAACTCGGGGGCTGAAAACAAGGAGCAAAACCTTGGGATAGGGCAAATGTTTCTAAAATTTTATGTATCCACTGTTTTCTTGGGATGGAGCGTCCCATTTATGCCACTAAATCTAATAACCCTAAGGCTTTTCTTCCTAATTTAAACCATGTCAGACAAACTTGGAACCACATGTGTGTGTCAATAGCACAGTCTGACTGCCTGCTAAGTTCTGACAATACATCCATTTCCCATGGCGTTCTGTAAATCTTGCAAGTTTAGAATTGCTCATTGTTTGAAGTTGTGCAAAAAAAAACGTATGAGAAGATGAACCCAATTTCCCAGCTACTTGCTCAACAAAAGTGCTCTTGTCCCACAGAGTGATGAGCAAAATCAGAGCTAGGCCTCAAATGTGGGATTTTCTTCGGGACACAGCAGGAAATGCTGGATTGACTTCCAGAGGCTGCGACTGCTGCCCTTTAATACTTCAGCAGCAGCAAAGTCCATTCAGTTATGAATAATTTTTCACTTGAATTGGAAATGTGTGTCAATCTCTACCCTTATCTTTGAGATCTGTGCGTGCCCAGCTCTGCTGGGCTTTTCCTAGGATAGAACACAACAAAGGTACTGTTCATTCATGCTGTTAATTAATTTCGCTTTGCACGTGATACCCAATTTAGGGAATTACCAGTTTAAAAGCCTGGAAATAGAAACGTGGAGTGGAAAGGAAAGCATCTTCATAATTTATTTTTGCACTAGCATTGGTTTAAGATAGAAACTCTTGCAAATATATTAAAATTAAAAATACAAAAACCTCCTTGTTTGTCAGTGTAATCAGTGTCACTCAGATCAGCAGGGACCAGAGCCAGGCCACCAAAGGTGTGTCCACGCAGCTGCCAGATGTGCCTTTGGTTTTGCTGCTGGTTTTTGATGTTAATTCTCTGATTTGAAAAGATCCTGACCACCTTAAAACAGCTTTTTTCGGGCGGAAAAGTCTTCCCCATATCCCACCAGGTGGCACTCGCCTATAAAAATTTGTTCTGGGAGTTTCATGGTTGATCTCCAGCTTTCGTGGTGCAAAGGCTTACATTTTTGCAGGGAGCTTTACAGTTCCCTGATTAGCACAGAAACTTTCCTGGCCTTTATGTAATTTTCAGGGAAGTGTTTTAGCAAAGAACTCAACTGTACTGGTGCACGACCTGAACACAAATCGTGTTGGGAAGCAACTTCTACAACAGGTTTGCTGCCTGTCACACCTGGATCACCACCTGGATCATCTTGTAAGTGCTTGACTTGCTTCCTCTGAACAACCCCAGTGAGTTTAGCTGGATTATTCAGGACAC
Source organism: Struthidea cinerea (assembly GCA_013397865.1). NCBI lineage: Eukaryota > Metazoa > Chordata > Aves > Passeriformes > Corcoracidae > Struthidea > Struthidea cinerea. The sequence goes on along the minus strand of VZTI01003071.1, from coordinate 366,769 downwards.
TGAAGCCTCTGTATATGTATTTTTAATCTATATTGCACCAAATCTGTGCCAGCTCCAATCACAGTTTATGCGAATCAAACTTAGAAACACACTGACCTTTCTCAGGATTTCACTTAGATAAAGACCCAGAAAAGGCATAAAATTTGTCTTTTAGAAGAAACTTCTAGTGCTTGGAGAAAAAAACCAAATCCAGTCAGGGATACGAGATGTTGTAACTCCAAGTAAGCCGCCAGATAGCGCCACCACATCATCGTTTTTGGGTCAGATCATCGTATTTTGCTCTGCAAGAACAGCTTTTATGGCTAAGGCCCAAGCACTGTCAGTCTGTGAGCAGGATTAACAATGCTTAAGCTTTAATTTCTTCACCACTGTTTGCAGAAACGGCTGCTTCCAAAATTTAAAAAACCAAAAAGGCAACAAAAACAACCACCCCAACCTTACTTGTTTAAATGCTGCAGAATGATTGCTTCTTTCAAAAACTGTTATAATTTAAGAATTCGAACAGCAGATGGCACATTAGGCCCATTGAATAGGGAATAAAAGACTTGATGCTGTTGAAAAAGTCCTTTGAAAAACACTTCCAAGATTATTTCTGGAGATTGTTTCTCTATCATGTCTTTGTGTTATGTGTGATTAATTTATATATTTCCATTTAGTGTTCATTTTGAGGTCATTAACCATTGGGTTTTGTTAGTAGGATAACAGGCCTAAGAGAGAAAACCTCTAATTTTGCCTGTTGTGATAATCAGCAGAAATATTTAAAAGCAAAACAATGTTCATCATCACTTTAATGAGAAATACACATTTTTCTTTTGGAGGAGAATCATGGGATTTAACGTGGTGATGTGTTTCTCTGTAATTTCTGCTTGTACGTTGCTGATTATCAAAGTTGCCTTAAAAACAAATAGATGCAGAAATTTGGGCAGCCTCCAAATTTTATTGCTGAATAGCCTATAGAGGCCTGTGTGCACTCACAATGAGCTGCTCCCAATTCTTTCTACTTTCCATTATAAACTTTTATCAAAATGGGATTCAGCAGGAGCTTGGGCTGACATTCCTGGCTGCGTGAGTCAAATATTTTGCTATTTAAAAAGAAGGAGGTTTGCATGAGAATGTGAATTCAGACCTGGCCATATCCCATATAAATCCACAATAAGTGGTTTAAAAGAGTTGAGGTCTGACTTTGTGTCTCACGGGCTGGTAGTAGAAGTATTCCCATAGAAGAATTTGTGCCACCGTCTAAATTTCTTGTGAACAGCTGACTTAAATCCGAATTTTCATGGTCAAAACAACTGCCAGGGATCAAATAAAAGCAATCAGGCAAAACAAAACGCTGCATTATGGCATGTCTGCTTTAAAAGTCTTTCAGAAGTTAAATACAGCTTTAACAAATGCTCCAAAGTCCCTTGGCTAATGGCAAGGAGCACATTCGTAGTGCCCTGGGCTCCACTGACATTTTGATGTTTTTATCACAATGGGATTTCAACAGATCCCACACTTTCTCCTGTGCTGTGGACAGGGGATTGCACAAGCACTGCAAGACATGATACAGTTTCCATGGAATTCCTCCTAATGAAAACTCATCACTGCACCTATTAATAATTTCTTACCTTTGAGACTTCTGTGAGTGATGCTACGCTCCTTCCAAAGCCACTGTCCTGTAAGATTTCCATGCTGTCCTGGATGTGCTGGTCATTCTTTCTGACCAGAGCCCATATAGTGCTGATACACCTTATAAAAAGTGCCAAGAAATTTGATTTTTAGCAGCAAACATTTTCAGTGGAGTTAAATATCAAACTGGGCAGTTCCCTCACCCTGGTTCATCCCCTCTTCCCCCAGCCTTCCTCCTTGTTATGCTGGGTAATTGAAAGTTGGCCGTGAGTGTATTTAACAAAGGGCACAAACCTTTAAGGAAAGTGATTAACCACTCTCCAAACAATTTATACACGTGTTTAGACTCATCTAATCCATGCTTTGCTAAAAGCTTGGATGGGCTTTCCTCTTGGTTTGTAGGGATGGGGCTCAAATGAACAACTCACTGCCATTAAGGAGCATCTCCTAAAATCCCCTAGCGAGTGTTATCCTCCTTTAACAGGTAAAAACCTGAGGTACAAAGAGATTTAGCAATTTCTTAGCAGTAAGACAAAATACCTTTGTTACATCAATGCAATTCTTAAACATTTGCAGAACCTGTAGCTCTGCCATAATTTTCAGGACGGGGCTCATGATGTTGCTAATCTGTTCTTGCTTTTTGGCAGTTTTAGCCACATTTTGAACAGGACATCGGTTGCTACCTCTTTTTTTCCCCCTGCTTTCAATCCCCCTTGTTTCCTAATGTTAGGCTCTAATTTCAGATTGCTTTTTGCTTCTCTGTTGATGTTGGGGATGAAGTAAATGGGAAATCTTTGTTTGCCATCAGGTACAAGGGCATGTAAGTCAGTAAGACTTGTTTAGGTGCCCTGGGATGGAACAAAGTCCAAAAAGCTCTCCCTAAATCCTGGATTTAGGTCTCCCTAAATCCACATCATTTCTGTATATCAACACTGATATGCTCTTTTAATCACAAGGTCAGCTGAGCTGGAGGAAAGACATCACCACATATTTTGCCTGACACATCGGGATGCCTAATATCTCCATTTTATCGATGAAATGAGTGAAACAAAACGTAACACTGATCTTAGGCAAAGAACTGCAGGGTATCGTGGTGGGCTGACCTTGGCTGGATGTCAGCTGATCCCTCATTCCTCCTGAGCAGAACAGGAGGATGAAAACAAGATAGAAAAGCTCATGAATTGACGTAAAGGCGGGGAGATCAGTTACCAGTTACTGCCATAAGCAAAGCAGAGTTAACTTGGGGAAAGTTAGTTTAATTTATTGCCAATTAGAGTGGGATGGTGAGAAGAGAAGAAACCCCTGCTTGCCTTACTTTTTTCCCCCTTAATTCCTGCCTCCTCTGCCTCTCTCCCAAGTGGTGCGGGAGGATGGGGAATGGAGGGCTGGGCTAAGCCCACGAGAGCTCCTCTTTCACACAGTATGATTTGCAAGCCATGCCAAAATTTACCACCAGGAACTGACAAAGTAGATCGAGCTGTTTCCATCAGGTTTGAGTTGATGCTGCCCCTTCTTGGCTGTCCCTCGCTGGCACATCCCCAAGGAGATGTGTGAGGTGAGGAGGCCTCTGGCTGCCCAGGCGGGTGCTGTGGGCAGACGAGCTGAGCAGTGGCAGCCAGACCCTCCCTTTGCTGCTGCTGCCTCCCGTTTTTTGGAAGGTTTGACCCGTCTGTCTGTCCCAGTTGCGTGCAGAGGCCTGGTCGTGTCTCCCTGGCTGAGCTCAGGGAGCCCCTCTGGCACAAAACCTCTCTTGCACAACTGCAATTCCCACTGTTAATGCCTCCCCGCCAGGAGCAGCCCCCTCTGCAGCAATGGGACACGGAGCTGGGGCACAAAATGGGAACAAAGGGCCCTCAGCAGACACGTAGGCCCCGCTCCTGGGAATATTTATAGTCAGGCTTAACTCAGCATCGTGCTAACCCCTCACAGGATCCAAAGCTTCGTAAAAACTTGGCTGAAACGCTCTGTTTACAAATTATATCAAGAGGAAGCATGTGCAGTGTCTTCTGCAAGAAATGAAGTTTTTCAAACAAAACACCCATCCATCGCCCGTGTCAGCTTATCCCACAGACACAGAAGGAAATAAACAGGCAGTAGTAAACCAATGCACACCGAATTTGTGTTTTCACTCTTGTTGAGCTTAGGTCTTCTGAAAGAAACGTTGTTGCTGCTTAAGACCAAACATCAAAAAGTCGGTTGACAAAACATGTAACTTCCATTCAGCATCACTCAATTTCTCCTCTTGCTTCCATATGCAAACCCTTATGCAAAGCCCTTGTTGTTGGGGACCTAAGAAAAGAGGGAAGGGGTAAAATACGCATGGGGAAAGCTTTTCCCAGTATTATTATATCTAACAGTTAATGTCAGTATTTTGACTCATTCTCTCACAGTTGTTTTCCACCTTCTGTTTAATTAGAGGATTAGAAGTTTTAATTCCAAAGGTATTTCGATATGCTGTTAAAATATTGCAGGCAGAAAGATGCATCATTGTTTCACATGAAATATTTTTTAGCAGAATAATTAATTTAATTGCCTGCATAAGCTCAGCCATCCTCTCTGACCATAAGATGGACATGACTGGAAGGTGGACATCATATCCCCGTTCCCTCTGGCATTGCCCTCTCCTGTTGGGAAAGAGGCCTGGCTCTGGTGCCCAGTTTGGATCCGTGGGGAACACAGCTGAGGCAACCCCAGATTCTTTGCGTTGCAGCTGGCTCTGCCTGCCTCAGTTGCACGCCGGGCAGAGGGACATCTGCATGTCCCTTGGGAAATGCAAGTGGGCAAGAGGACAGAGTCCTCTTTGTGGCTGATCCGGGCTGGTTTGGGCTCTGTGGAGGTGCTGGTTGAGGTCAGGTGGCTACTGAGGCTGATCCTCAGGGATGCACTGGCAGGAGCAGGGCAGAGTTGGGCTGGTCCCCATTAAGTGTGGGATTTAACAAGGGATATGGATTGCAGGAGACTTCTTGGGCTTCTGAGGCTGACATTCCAATTATTCCAATTATTCCAATAACCATTCTGCTTATATGTTATGTGTCCTCAAAGCCATCTAGGGAGGCCCCTTCCCTGAGACCTCCAAGGTCCCAGAGTAATCAGCACAATTTCCAAGCTTCCCTCACCCACTTTTCCTTTCTTGATTATTTAAACATCTCAGAAGCTTTTGCTCAATACCATTTATGAACTGAGTGTGGTATAAAAGTCCCAGCTTCAGTGCAAATATGCACAGCTGTCACATAGAACACACTTTTTAAAACCAAGGCACCTTCAGGTATTTTAGCAAACAGGTAAAAATTTTCCACTTTATAAAAACGTGCATTTATATAATTCTAGTAATGCCGGCTGAGCTGGCTTTGCTTTATATGGTAAATACACCCGCTAAAATATGTTGTGCAAAGAAATTGCTAATAAGGCAGAAAAGTGAACCCAAATTTAACTGAGAGGGCCCTGCCAGCTTTGCAATTTGGATTTCAAAGCTCTCCAAGAAAAATATTCTCTCTTTTACCTCCTCAAAAGGATCCAAACTCAAACATGGTGACGGAAACAAATTGAAAAGCTATAAACACTCCAGCTATGACATCAGGCACTCAGAAACTGCAAGCAGTGACAACATTAACTCGTGATTTTTGCTTCAGGGAGGGCACGTGTGTAGATGTGCTTTCCAGCAGGAGGGATGGAGACAGACAGCTGTAAAATTGAATTTGATGGATTTCAGGACTGCATTACATGTATCTACCTCGTACCCCAGCAGAGGAAAGGATGCACTGGTGGAGGAAGCAGCTTCCAGACCCAAGTCCCTAAAACGCTGCAAACCATCCGTGCACAAACTCCCTGCCTGGGCTTGTTTCAACATCCGAACAAATTTGTGAGCAGTTTTGATTATCCAAGAGTGGGGAATGCAAACCTTCTGACACTTCCAGAAAGCCTCCAACAAGCACTTGGAGCAGGAAGCAGTGCCTGGGGAGCATTACCACACAGAGATAAGTTTAATTACTGACATCAGCGTTTTGCTGGAGAGGCTGCCTTGTCCAAAATTTTGCTCTGTATGTCATTTCAACCCTCAGAGATAGCACAAAAAGGATCAGCTGGTGTTCTAGACTCCAGGGCCAAGTGCTGTAAATAAATGCTGCTCCACACGAGTAATTTCTTTGGCTCTGCGTGTGCTGCCTCGAAGTCAGGGAACACAGGACAAACCCTGACCTGTTCTTTGTGCTCCTAAGGGGTACTCAAAGCCCAGCTACCTCCAAGCCCTGTGCTCTCCCTACCAGGTGGAATTAAGCTTTGCTCTGGAAAGTGTCTCATTTGTCCAGGAGTTGGGGTAGAAAGGCCTCTCATCCCATTAAGGCAAAAGAAAAAGCATTACCTACTCCAGTACACTCAATTTCTTCTTGCTAAGGTGAAATTAATTGACCACCAACCTTTTCAAAGGGACATTGTCATCTAATCCTATTTAAAATCCTCTTAGAACCATTGGTTTGTGGCTAGATTTGGTAATTATCATGTACCAGGTAGCATGGGAGCAATATTTTATGTGCACTTTTAATTCTGTGTTGTCAGAGCAGGCGTTAAGTTGGATTTCTGGATGCTTGGGTTTTGTCTGTTTTTGACATATAGTTTGAGGGCTAGCAAGGAATATTGAATTAAGAGAGAATAGAAACAATTAAATTAATGAGTGTAATGTTGATCTTACATTAAGAGTCAGGAGGAAGAAATTTGTGCTATAGGGTGTGACTGAACACATAGATAATTATCTTACAAAATAGCACGAACATTGGCCAGAGCTGGAAAAAAACAGTGCTTCTAAAGAGGAAAATATTTTGCTGCTGGGGATTTGGGGATTTGTGTGCTAAGAAGGGGCTGGAGGGGTTGGTTCTTTATGCAGCATGGAAACACTCCCAGCCATTCCTGCTCCCGTTGAGTTTTCTGTCATCCCCACACTCTCTAGCAACAAGTGACACGTGGCTTCCTCGGCACAGAAATGGTGGCAGGTCTATAATTGCTTTGATTAAGCTGTTCTGTAGTATTAGGACCACCCAAAAGATGGCACTAAACAACCTTTAGTCCTGCTCACATGCACCCACACACACAAAATTTGTTAATAATACTCAGAAATAGCTCACTAGCTTAATTCTGTAATTTTGTGTGCCAAAGTAGGAATCATTTCAGGTGATTCTATGTTAGACCAACAGGAAAATTGAGGAGACTTTTATATAAGCAGGTAAACTTTGCACTGCAAATATGACTTCCCTAGGCCCACATGAAAGCGTTCGTGCTCTTGTAAACATGACAATGTGACATTTGGTGAGCTGTGAAAGTAGCTTAAAATTACCCAGGAGTTAGGCACTGCACTTAAAATATTTGTTTCTTTAGAAGCTGTACATTGACCTTTATAAATCTGTGGTTATTGGGCCCAAAGTATTTTTATTTATGTGGGTGCAATGTGGAGCCATCCCACCAAAGCCCACGGAGCTATGTGGAATGACGAGTGTTAGCAAAGGGCTGATTGTCACTACCTTTTTTAATAGGTAGGGCTGATTATTTTGATTTTTAAGTTAGCTTATTTTCTGCAATAGGAAGAACAAGACATGTTTTTGCTAGTCACTTTTAATTTTATGATGTAATAGTTGAAGGAGGAAAAACAAAACCCTTTCATATTTATAACCTCTAAAAACTCAGAAGTGGCCTCTAATTTATACCAAACCATAAAGATGAGAGTGTTGCGAGGAAATGCTAGAGGAGGAATCCTCACATCCTGTGGGAGTAATTTTCTACAATTACTTCAGTTTCATGATTCTAATCAAATACATGTTAATAATAAATGATACGAATGAAAGAACACTGAGCACCACCTTTGCTTGGAGCAGAAATCATTTGGGTAGCAAAAGAAGTTGAGAGATCCAACACCTTCCACAAATATTTGACTCCCCTTTTTATGAGGCTCCTCTTTTGAATGTGGTTGCCTGTAAAACTACAGCTGAAGTAGGAGGATAAAAAGAAACTTCCCAGGAACCAGACACAAAAACTTGCACCAGTTGCTCCAAAGTTTGTCCCCTCCATGAGTTCAGTAATTCACTCACTTCTGCCTTTCTTACTGCCTAACTATTTGGTTATAATCAAAATAATAAACTTATGTTGGGGTTCTCTTCAGGGAATGAGCTGGAGCACATTCAAGAGGACTGAGTGCCACCTGCAGAAAAACTGCACAGACATTAAAGCAGCAGCTTGATTACATTTATTCACCACGGAGTAAAGAAGGCCAAAAAAGAGAGATAGTGGAAATACACACACAGCAACTGGGTGAGGAGCTGGGTTCCCTTTGTGCTGGTAGCACAGCAACAGGAGCTCCCCACCGAGAGATTCTGCACAATGCAGAGCAGTCAAAGCCTCTGTGTATTTCATGGTTACATTTTGGATCTCACAGTCCCAGCTCCTTGAAGCTAAAGGCTTGCCAATATTGGAGGTGCAATAGGGATACTGAGTTCCAATAACCACTGCTAATCTATAATTCAATAGTTGACTCTAAAAGCTCTGCAGTTACAATTTTGATGTTGTGTATCAAGGCCAAGTGAAGCAAATATTTGCCACCTCTCCAAGGCCTTCCTAATTTGATTTTAAACAACTTCATATTTTAATTAAAAAAAAAAATCTGAAAATAAGTCGCAGCATAAATATTAGGTCACGCCACAGGAGTATCTTTAGGGCAGGGGTAGGTGAGCAAAGCATTTTTCTGACAATCATTGCAACCTTCACATTATGAGGGGATTTGAATGCGCTGCAGATATTTTCTATAGCAGAGAGGAGGTACAGTTTCTTACTTTGGGCTTGAAGATAACTTTGCAATGAAGTAAGAGCTGGAGGATGTCAAGGGGAGGGATGATAGGGAGGGAGAGAGGCTGAATTGGAACATTACTAATTCTCACAATGGTAGCTCAGTGAAAAAAAATGCTTCAGAACAAACCTGCCTTCATCCAGTCAATTTTTGGAAAGAATTATGGCCATTTGGAACTGAGTTCTTACTTGAAAACTCTTTGGAAACAGGATACTGCTCCCAAGCACTTTGAGCCCTTTGAGACGTGGAATGAGATTCATCTCACTCAGCCTCAGCCATCTGCATTGTGACTGTCTGCATCTGAACACCGAGTCCCTTTGTCACTGGAAAGGAACACACATCTGGAATGTGCAATCCAGCTGACCCACCATGGACACCTACTGTAGGCTGAAGAGAAGAGCATGAGTGAGGTGCCCGTTCTCGCCCTGCTGAATCCAAAAGGTACCTAAAAACACTGTTCAGAGGCACATCCAAAAGTCCTGGGAGAAATCCCTTCCCCAGTGTCAAAATATTTTTTTTTACATTCTTGAAAGCCCATTAAACAGTTGCAACAGTTTTATATATTTAGGCTTAAAAAAAAAATAAATAAGAGGAGCAGTGTAATGCAGCCTTGGCAGACAACGTGCCACTGGAATAAATTATGACAGCAGTGTTTGTCTGCATAGATCTACTCCCAGAGAAGTCAGCCATTGTTCCATAGTGCAGCCTATAGAGCAGTCTGAGCCCAGGGATGGATTTGTCTGGTCAAAGGGAGAAGCATTTTCCATCTGTAAGGACCCAGACCACTGGGGACAAGCAAAAGCCTGTGGGGTGCTGTTCATCATATCCTAAGGCCAGTGGCAAAGCCACAAGCATTCTACGTCTTAGGTGTCTCCTTGTCAGTCCTATTTGATCTCATCGGTCCTGTTCAGTATCTTTATTGATGATCTGGATGAGGGGATTGAGTGCAGCCTCAGTCAGTTGCAGAAGAAGCCAAACTGGGCAGTTCTGGGCCTCTCACACTGAGGACATTGAGGGTCTGGAGCATGTTCAGGGAAAGGAGCGGAGCTGGGAAGGGGCTGGAGCCCCAGGAGCGGCTGAGGGAGCTGGGAAAGGGGCTCAGCCTGGAGAAAAGGAGGCTCAGGGGGGACCTTGTGGCTCTGCACAACTCCCTGACAGGAGGGGGCAGCCGGGGGGGGTCAGACTCTGCTCCCAGGGAACAGGGACAGGAGGAGAGGGAACAGCCTCAGGCTGGGCCAGAGGAGGCTCAGGGTGGAATTCTGAAATTCCATCAGCAGGAATTTCTCCATGGAAAGGGTGCTCAGGGATTGGCAGGGGCTGCCCAGGGAGGTTTGGAGTGCCCATCCCTGGAGGTGCCCAAGGAAGGGCTGGCCGTGGCACTCAGTGCTCTGGGCTGGGGACAAGGTGCGCATCGGGCACAGCTTGGCCTTGGTGATCTTGGAGGTCTTTTCCAAGCTCAGTGATTCTGGGATTCTCTGTCATTTAGCAAAGGTGCCTGGGTTGACTAATTAAAGGTGCTGTAGGCAGGGCCAGTGCTCCTGTCTGCATTGTGGAGCTGCTTCTGTGGATGCAGCTGCAAGAGGTGGCTGGAATGAAAAAATAACTGTGAATGTAAACCTGATGCTGAAAGCAGCTGTAAAAAACCCTGGTAACAGAGGAACAGTTGTTTTATACCACTGTTTTGGAGCCTAGAAGCCCACGGTACATTCCTGGCTGTGGCTCTGCTCACTGTGTGACTTAAACCAGGATAATTATGACTTTTATGTCTTCCAGTTGCTTCAGCAGGGAAACAGGGGGAAGGATATCTGCTGGTGCCTATTTGTCACCACTTCATTTGACCTGTGCAAGTCTAGACAAATTCTGAAATCTTGCAGCTCAGCTTCACAGTTAAGGGGATCTTGGGGATATTTGATTAGGATTAGGCTTTGAATGGCAGCACTATCTTTCAGCTAGGCTAGGCCTGGATCAACCCAGCATAACTTACTTTAGAGAAAGTCCAAGCAATGAATTAATCAGTCAATCCTTGGAAATGCAAACTTCAATTTATTTCATGGCATCATATGTATGAGCTTTGCCTTCTCATTTCTTTTGGTTCTCCTGTTACTGCAATGTGTTGCTGAACCTGGAATTAAAACCATGAAAATACTGACCTCAAACTTTGGATTGAATCCTTGTCTCTGCTGTTACCTTCCCTTCTATTTCCCACGATTTCCAGCTTTTATGTGTGTTTGGGTGCCCACACTGTGCTTCTGCCATTTGTTTGCAAAATATCTCGTAGGCTGAAGCTACTGTGGTGGAAATCATTAATGACCCCAATGCATGCAATGCCTAATTAGACCTGGAACTCGTGCCTTATCTTCTCACAGGCAGCTAAAAATCTCCAAGAGACTTGAATCATGATGGTTGCGGTGCATTTTGATAAAACTTCCAAATTCAGTCCATATTAGAGAATTCCTGCTTTGTAAGCAGCTGTTCATTCTTGATTCCCTCCATTTTTGACATTCTTGTAAATTTAAGTTCATTTGCTACACAGGGGCTTGAAAGAACAGCACATTGAGCTGTTTGCTCCAGTGCTCTGTTACAATATTTTCCCATAATAAGAGGGCATGAAAACATCCAGCTATCTGCTGGAAAATGTACTAATTATTTTCTGAGTGGTGGAAGGTCACAGCCGACAAAGCAAGGGAAAGACAAGCAAGCTCCACATAGCTCTGCATTGGAATTACACCTAGGGAGGGAAAACAATAGCTATTAATACAGCCCATAAAAGCAATTGTAAAGCTTTTCTAAAAGCATGTTGTCAAACAAGAAATTTAAGACTTTTTTTGTGTCAAGACCAGGAAGAACTGCCCATAGAAACAGAGTTATGGGACTAGCGAAGAATAGGAACATTTTATTTTCCAATTCATACAGCAAACTTTGATCATCGTGCAGGAAATACCTCAGACTCGAGAAATCCTGCCACTGACCTCGAAGGTAGAATAAAACTAAGGGAAAAGGGGAAATAACTCACCAATTTTTTAATTAGTGTTATGCCAAGACTTTTAAGAGTTTGAATTCCAAACGTGTTCTAAGAAAGGAAAACATTTTCTTTCATTGAGCAGCCCTGGGGGTTCACTACCTTTTTCTCCCCCTCAGCTCTCCCTGAGAGGTGTTCTTATTTCTTGTCTCTTGCATGTATGTGTAAAAATACAAAGTCATTTGTAAGGAGTTCACTTAATTCCTCACTCTTAGCTCACATTTGTTACACATTTTGTTTGGCAGAAGGGAAGGGAAGAGTGTGCTCCAGCCAGGGAATGCTGCTGTCCACTGAAAAATGCGTTTGGATGGAGGAGCTCTTTTTCATAGATGGATTGTGGCTTTTGGCAGCAGAGGTGGCAGGAAGCAGTTGCCATAACTACTATACCATTAAAAAAAAAAAAAAGGCTTTAAGTAAAGACCCATTTTTGAAATTATGATTTTGTTACCGATCCTGGTAGGATCCATCAGTTCAATATGATGGGTGGCAGGATCCTGAATGTGGTCTCCTGAGTGTATGCTCAGGATACGCTTTTAGGGCTAAATTCAGGCTTTGGCTACATAGAAGAGGAAAATACACAGCCAGCCGGAGAGCTGAACATAATCTGCCTTGCGTGGGATTTCAGGTTTTGGCTGGGACCACACTCTGGTGTTAAATAGCAGAGTGAAAAAAGAGTGTTTTTCACGAGCTTTAAGGATGGGATTTACAAATTGACTGGAATGATTTAGAAATAAAAGTTACATTTTATATGTAAATCTAATTGTAGACATAATATCATATTTATGTCTATTCAAGTGACAGATACTACCCAGATAAAAAGCCCAGATATAGTTGATAAACACTGCAAACAACTGGAGTAGAACTCAGGGATGGTTTATACTGGGTCAAACCCAGCTGAAGGCTTTTCATCCTCAGCATTACACCACACGTTATTGTCCCTGGCAAATTACTCTGGCACTATTTGCATGCTGTTGGAATCCAAAAACATTTCACACTGCTAAAATAACCTCTGTCTGTTGCCATACAGACACCAATGTAGTTTTTGTGGTCCTCCAGCTACTTCCCTGCAGTGCTTTGAGCTGTGTCCCATATGATTTACTCACAGGACCAAGTCAGGTGAATTGGTCTCACACCCCTGCTCAAGGACTGGCTTCCAGGCAGGATTTATCCCTTCATCCTCACAAATTTCTGGGGTCAGCACCTACGTTGTCCCTCAAGAGCCTCTGCAACCCATGGTCATGATGCACCTTCAGCTGGGACCCTCACCCTGGTCCCAGGCTTTCTCCTTTAACATAGAGCCCTTGGGGCTGATCTTGTTAATCAAGCTGTGGCCTAAATCCTGTGTCTCTGAGGTGCCTCTTCCTGGCCTGAGCAGGTGTACAAAGAAATTCTGTTTTCCCTGCTTTGCTCTGAAAGCCAGTGTTACATTCAGAGGTACCTTAGGAGTGACTGACTCACTCCCACCCCTTTGTGAGTTGTAATGCTCGTAGCAGCTACCGTTGCTTCCATGCAGGAGTAGGAGCCTCCTGGAATATGTAATTAAATAAATCAACTGGGCTTTAAAATGGCCTAAAATGATAAACCCATCTGGGCTGCAGCCTTCAGTTTTTTAGTAACAATATCCGCGTTCTCATAAAAAAATGGGCTATGAATTCTTCAGCTAATGCTTCTAATGGAAATCCCTATTTACCCTATTGGAATAAAACATTTTTGTTCCTTATATTTACCTGTTAAGTTTAACCTTGTATGAAATTATCCTAGACTGTCTGGGCTCCCTTCTTAGTTAATTCTCCCTCCTAGCTGTATCTAATTGAAAATTAAAGCGTTTTTTCCTCTGTCGCTGCTCCATTCTCTTATTTTAGCTGTCCTGCTTTATGTTTTAAAGCTTACCCCAAGATACTGAGTTCTGTGAGATTTAAATTAACTCCTTGAGTTTTCCAGAGTTTTTAGATGCTGCCTGGTTATGGCTTACATCCAGATTCAAGAGAGAAGAGATACAGTTCATAGATACTGTTCCTTCCTGGAGTTTTCCCCTTCTTTTTCTCTTTTGTAGTTGTAAATGAGAAGAAACTACTTCTCCTAATTTTTTTTTTTTTCTGATGTGTTTTTCTTCTTAATCTAATTGGTATTAGACATCCTCTTTCCCATGTTTCTAGAAACCTGACCAGCTCTGAAAGCAAACCAGGTGATGATTTAAATACACATTATGAATGCAGCCAAAGGAAATGGCTCCGGGGTAGAAGATGTGGGCTCTGGGGAAGAGGAGCCCGAGACTGGAGCCATACTAGGAAAGCCTTGAGCAGGCTGAGGCAGGCTGAGACCTTCTGGAGGCAAAGCTGTTCCAGAGCAGTATCACAACTTGCCTTAGGTTCTGGCTTCATCTCTGCCTGGCCTATTTTGGGGCAAAAACAGCCAAAAATGCACAACAAACTCATCCCAAAATACTAAATGCTCTGATGGAGAGGGAAGCAAAGCATCCTTTGTTTCTTTCTTCTGTCCTCTGGAGGAGAAGTTCTCCATATAGAATTCTTCAGTGTTTGATTTGATCCCGACAAAGGGGTGATGTTGTGATGGAGATTTTTTATTACCTGCATGCGTGGAGAGGCTGAGGTTTCCACAGCCAGGTCCTGCCACTTCCCTTCTCCCTTTGAAACCAAGCTGAGGAGCATTACAGCGTGCCTGTGCGGCCAAATCTGCCTGTGTATTTTGGCATCTGAATGCCAGACTGGTTGGTAATTTCCCCTTAAATCCTTTCATAGCTCAAATTCCTGTCGAAACAACCTCTATCTCTGGTTTGCCATACGGAGCCTGTCTGGGCTCTGCTGCTCGGGTCACCCCTCACAAGCCATGCCATCGCATGTTGCTTTTCTTTCTCCGTGTGCAGCATGTATTTAAAATGAAATATTGGCCCCAAACCCCCTTCTGGACGGCTGTCAGATCTTAGCATGCCACATAAATATCAGTGAGAAAACATTCCTCGCAGCCCACACAGAACGCACCCAGCGCTGTTTGTTCTGGACAAAACCCGGCCTAGCGCAGCGAGGCCTTCGGCAAAGGCCCGCTTCCAGTGGGCAGGGCCCTGCCGCAGATCGACCGCTTTAAAGTGCTCTCGGAAAGTTTCCGGTGTGATTTTTGCTCCCCTTTAGTTACAGACCACCTTTACTAGGTAACTAAGCCTGTTTGCTGGGCAGCTGCCATCTCAGGCCTTGCATGGGTGGCCTGTTGCCAGCTCTCAACTCTTTCAAGATGTGCGTTCCCCGATGCCCCGGGGTGCGGCAGGGCCGTCCTGGTGCTCATTGTGATGTTCCTCTCTGCGACCAACATGGCTTTACAGGCTTGCTTCCCAATGGGCCTCTCTGCTGCACTGCCAGTCAGGTGCCATTGGCACATTTTTCCCCCCAAGATGTAGTTTGTGTGCACTAACAAGTGTGTATGGCCCTTATGCGGTTACTAGGGCAGAATTCACATCTGCGAACCTCACCAGGGCACTTGGCCTTGGATCATAAGCCAAATGTTCCATGAGCATGGGATGCATCCCATCGGGAGAGGGCACAGCACCTGCTACCCAGCAGCTTAAAGCTTAAAAGGGGTAAGGGCCTTACACCCTGCTTTCTCCCACACCTACGTGTTCCAGAATTTCATCCAACTTCCTTGTCTCACTGTATTTCTTTAGCAACACTTGGAGCAGTCAGACTACGGCAGCAATGGCCAAAATGGTTGTTTTAATAAGCTCAGCCTTAGATTGCTACAACAAAGCCTTCTTGAGCAGCTGCTGAAGAAAATGTCTGTGAGTTTTCACTTAGATGTGGGTTTTTTCCCCAGAATAACCAAGGGAAAGCAAAGACATTCCCGCCCTGGCCCTCCAAGCGTGGAAAATAATATTTTTTCCTTGGCTTTTGTTAAATTATTTTTCCCACGCATTTACTCTTCAACCCTGTCCTTGGGTCAGCTTAGAATGGCAAGTGGTCTAAGCATGATGAATTTATTGCTTTAAACTTCACAGGGTACTGGAGAATGAGGTAACAGCATAAGCAATGTGGAAAGACTTGTACATTTTCTAGTTTGATTACTGGCTGTACTCGGAGGTGTCCAAAATTTATGGTTTTTTTTTTCCTTAAAAAAAAAAAGGACTGGTTTGGCTAGAAGACTGAAATTGGATCAAATCCATCTTGCATCCCCACCTAAAAATGAGATTTGGGTCTACAAGCTGAGAATCTTGGGAATAGAGAGCTCCCTCCTCACATGTAATTACAGATAGTTTCTGAAGAGGTGAAATGTCACAATATGATGAGATGGAAAATGCATTAAGAGAGAATGAGTTCATCTTCCTGATACAGAACAGTCCCTGCACAGTAATGGGATTATGGCAGCGCTGGACATTTGGGGAAGTCTGTAATGCTGTGTCTGTTCCATTTGATTTGTTCACCAATGGATTTCCCCTGCCAGTAATGGCTTTCTCGGAGCTACTGCAAACTCTAAAGTGGGAAATAAAAATGGAATTTTGGGAAGACAGGACCTACCTGCCATGATCACAGGGACATTGCAGCTTGTGCAAAGCTGTGGAGGAGGCACTGATGTATCCCCCTGGTGATAACACTTTTTTGGGAAGAGCTTGGGCCCCTCTGTAGGTACTGACAGCTCTGTAAAGCTGCACTGCCATTGTTTAACAGCCTAGGAAGAAAAGCTGTTCCTAGGCACATATAAACTGTTTCTGTAAACAAGAACCGATTTCATTCACAAATTGTAAAATGCAAGCAAGCAAAACCTCCAAGTTAGTAAAAGACAAAATCCCAAATTCATAAAGATGCCAGCAATCAATGGATTAGACACACACATGAGGTACGATTTAGACAGGATGAGTTTGCTTTTCCTTTTAGGAAGAAAACCTTTTTGCAAAGCATTGTTTTTGGGAACAAGAGAAATTCCTAATTTGGTGTTGTGGAATGTGAAAGGACAAGCGAGAAATCAGCATGAAAAATGAATTATAAGGTTCCATTAGAAAAGTAAATCTTTTTAACAGGGCCTTTGAAGAGCCACACTTCAACTGGAGTTTGTCTGCAGCTCTGTCTCCCCACAAAACCTCTCCACTTTCTGTGCCACCACCTCAGCACACGGAGTGCTCCAACATCAACACTTCTGGCAGATCTTTATTGATCTGAGATTGGTTTAGATGGATAATTATGAATCTTATAACAAACACCGCCTTCTGCACTTTCCTGCTGTTTCACGACTCCCCAAAACACTTCAGAACTCCACCCCATCGCAGCTACAATGCAGTGTTCACACACAGAAAGAGTATTTATGCCTTAAATTTATGCTCAACTCTTTATGCTCATCTGCCTGCAGTGGGGGCACAAATAGCAAACAGAGGCCCCCAGATATACCATATAAACAAATATTCTGGACCTATGATACAGTTTGTATTTATTACTTTTACTGAAATCACAGAGTCAAGTGTTTTAAGATTACAACTGGTAAATTATACATATGTAATAGTTTACAAACCAAAATATTGGCCTTCCGTGTGTCATAGTACAGTGTAGACCTTGCACAGTTCAGTTCAAATGAATTTACATTTTGCATAACGTGTTTTTATGATGTAAACTGGCTGACACAGTAGTGCTCTAAAAATATTAACTCCCTCTGATTAGACACAGACTAGGATGAAAAATAAGTTTTCGTGACACATCTTGGTTTCTCAAAAGGTACTGGTAATTCAGCCAGGTGACAGAGTGACTTCCCACAGTATGCTGACACCAACAGTGCATAAAAGAAGCACACGAAGTAAACTAAGCAAACCCTAACTTTGTGTTTTCCCCTTGTCTTCTTCTGCAATACCTCATCCATTTTCTCTTATCTGATGCTAAGCAGATGACCTGGCAATAGAAGTTAAATTTATTGCTCTACAGAATTATACCCTGTCTCCAACTTACTTAATTCAGCACATTATTTCCTGTATCTGATGGGATTTGAACAATGCCTGTATGCCTGACTGTCACAATGTTTCATAAGATAAACTATTTGCAGATTTCACAGTTCACATGATAAATTGTGTAAACCAGTTGCTATAAATAAAAAACTATGCTGTCACTTACAGTGGTGTAAGTCTGAAGCTCCTCCTGCAAAGCCAAGTGATGCCATGAAGTAACTCTAAATTTACACAGGTATAACTAAACCCAGTGTAACTTTTTTTCCCTGTGAGTGGGAGGAATGGAGACCCAAGTACTCACACACACAAACACACACATGAAATATGCACCTGCACCTAGCCACGGGTGTCTGAACATGGGCTACGCCAGGCTGATGTTCGTGGAGAGGATTTTACTGTCCTTACACTGACGCTGAGCCTCCGCTGACAACTTCCAGGGCAAAAGATGCTGTGAGTTTTGCCCTGTGACTCGCAGAGTGCAGAGCAGTGGGATGGTGTTGGGATGTTTGGTGTGGTGTGGGGAGAAGCTCTTACACCACTCACCTGTGTTTGGGGCTTTTCAAATTTTATCACTGAAAATTTGTGCTTGTGGTTAAACCTTCTAAGCCCCAAAGCACCTTTTGGGGTGGCAGCTGAGGACCTAATAATCTCTCTTACATTAAGAGTCATTGCTGGTGGGTGTGATAAACCAGAAGTATCTACATTTGCAATGTTATTTGAAACAAGAATTGAACTAGCTTTACTATACCAGTTAGTATCAGGGCACCCACAGGAAAAAAACCCTTGAAAATGCTGCACATGGCAAGTGTGAATACAGTGAGGCACTCTGGCAGCTCTATAAAAATGAATCACTTCATGAAAAAAAGGAACAAACCCCTCCAAACCAAGCAACAATTTTTTTTCCTGAAAATCGCAGCCTATGCCCAGAGAATCTAATTTTGCCTCTTGCTATAGGCTCAATCTTCCTCAGTGACAACAGCATGGCATGAGGAGAAACATTCACCTGACCATACTGCCTAAAGCCCACAACTAATGATCCATCCTTTAAACCCTGTTCAAAGCCTGCCCTTAAGATCATCAAAGGCCAGGCTTGTATGCCCTGGGGTTTTGGATTGGACCTTGAGTGAGGAAGCATCTCCCACTGGCCATCCCTAATTCCTCTCAAGCCCCATGGCTGACTCTGGCCTTGGACAGCGCCTGGGTGGCAGAAGAGAGGCTGAGCTGAAATTTAACTCAGGTGAACGTGGGCACTGGGGAGCAAGGTGACTTCCAGCAGTTTGGAATTGTTTTTGTGCAGTCTGTAGTACTGCCCTTGCAGAGCAGTGGCTACAGGTAAATGAACCGACTGCAAAGAGCTGAAGGTTTGTCCACGTCACATTCTTCCCCTCACACTGCACCCCAATTCTAGTTCCCTTGAGGTCTGCAGTAGTTGAACTGGGTGAAAAATGGAAGCAAACAGGTATTATTCTCATGGAAACATGCTTTGCTGTTTTTTTCATCTAACTTTGCCTGATGTGGTACAAAGAGCTGAAATACAATGAAGTAAAACATTGCAAAGGCTTCCTAGTTGGGCTTTTGACTCTTTACAGCCATATATACATATTTATATATGTATATAAACAGCAAAAGCATGGAAAAAACAGCTTTTTTAATGGTTCAGTCCTCATAAACCCGATCATATGTGGTTCAAGCTATTTTATAAAGAGACCCCCAGGAGCTATCTCATTAGTGCTGTCACATAAATGTAAGAAGCTGCATGAGAGAAGAGTCCTTCATTCCCATGGAGAGGACTCCCAGTTACTGAAAGTCTGCTACAATTAAAGCAAGGGCGTAGGATCAGCCATGGGGGTCAATCACTGAGGCCTCTAGCATGAATTGCACGTGCCTTCAAGACACAAGTCTGTTTCCTGACTTCGTCAGGAGCCATTACGGGGCTCTTTTAGGTCCACAGACCTTTGGGACTTGCTTGTTGAGAGCTTCTTGAAATCTAACAAGGAGCTTGCAGCACGAGGTGTCATGGAATTAAAAATCTACAACTTCTCTAAGGAAAAGGTGGCAGCAGAAAAAGAATATACATCTATACACGTGTATACACATATACTCCTGTTCCATGCAGAAAGTCCTCTAAATAAAATAATACAAAAAATGACCAATGCCATATATTATGTAAACTCACAAGGCATACTTCCAACACAAATCCGAAGCATAAATTAAAAGAGAGCCAGAAAGAGAGCCAGAGACGATAGCAAAACATTTTAAATATAGAATTTGCACAATTGGTATTTTGTTAAATAAGAATAAATAAATTCATTACATCCGTTCACATACCAGTTGTAAAAACAATAAATTATTTTATTTTTTTCAGTGCTGTGTTGCTTTTTTTTTTTTTTTAACAGTTGTTATTAATCCACAAGATTATTCCCTCTTCCCCTTGTGATAAAACTGTTTCCACAGGAGGGCAGCTAAACTTAATTTCTTGTACAAAGTCAAACCAAAGATGCCAGGCTTTTTCCTAATGAGAATATCCTACTTGAAAAGCAGATGCTGTTGAACTCACTGATGCTCAGGGGTCCAAATTCACCTAAGGGCACTGGAAGTGTGTCCCAAAGTCAGTGTGAATTTAACACCGAGATTGTTCCTGGCTGTGCCAAAAGCAGAATTCCAGGTTTCCATCCCTCGGTGCATTTCCTGAATCCAGCTGTGCAACACTGGGCAGAAATGTAAACAACGATGTCACAGTGTGAGTGACACAGAATTGAGCTGAGAACAGACCTTGCGTCAATTCTTCATTCATTGGGTGCATGGGGCAGCCATGACTGGCACAGGCAAGGTTTGGAACTGGAGTCTGATTTAGGAACACCTGAAAAAGCAAGTGTTAACTTACCCTTTATCTTACACTTTTAGGGTCCTGCCTTGGTCTGCCCCTTTTGCCCCCTCACGTCTTTGTGTGAATTCGCTTTGTTGCTACACTGGTGAAAAAAGTTACTCCAGTGGTTTGTTCTCCTATTTATTTCTAAGAAAACTCTTTCATTTTTAAAAGATACTCCTGAACTAGGGAAGGTTTGAATTTATACCTGCATATGGCACGCCTAGATAGCATCCAGAAGCTTTACTCAGCCTGCTGAATATGTAATAAATTATTACCATGATGCACACACAAATACTTGCACATTCTGTCTCTATCATGACAGAACACAACCACCACTTAATGCAGCAGCTGTATGCTGAGACAAATGTTAAGTCTATGCTGAGACACATTAAATCTCCTGATTTTTCCTCTCATGATGGTTTCTATTTGTTGTGGATTTTTGGAGAGGTTCTAGGACATATGTAATACATATATAAGCATCAAAATTAGATTACTTGAAAGGAAAAATAAGGCATTTCAAAGTGATCTTATTTTAACAGACAGAGGAGGTATAAATGTTTACTTTCCAGCACTCTGCAAATATTCTGAGCCTTGATCTCAGTTCTTAGGTTGGGATCAAGATTATATGGGGAGTATTCCTCAAGATCCACAGTTTTGCACAGGGACTACTCCTGAACAGAAGGCCACACCATTTTTGAAAGCTGATTAATAACATTTGTTGGCAATCCATTTAACAGAGGAGGAGGCCCTGCCCTTGGTACTGTTTATTTAAAACAGGGTAAAAACCAGATCCTTCTCCAGATTTCACAGTTGTAGATGTAGCAACTCTATGCTGTTTTGAAATCATCACATGATTTTTAAGAGTTCACACAAACATGCCACAGTTGCAAAAACATGTTTGTGTCAGCCTGGAGTCAGACCTGCCCTTCTTGCTCCACACTCCAACAAGATTTCCCTGCTGATTTCATGCCTGGGATTTTCAGAAGAGCCTGAGGTGTTTCAGTGCTCGAGTACCACTGACTTACAGCTGAGGCTTTTCTGAAAACCCTCCTGCAGTCTCCTACTGTCCTGTGTGGATGAACAAAGGAGTAAAAGATGGGGTTCTACTCTGAGCAGTGTTTTTATACCATTTCTTTTGGTACCTGTTATCTTAGGGCCTAATTCAAAGCCTGCTGATACTAAAGAGAGTGATTTTAACAGGGTTGCTCCCAGGCCTCCACCTGCACAAGGTGAAATGCCCATCCTCAGTCACAGAACTTCCACAAGACAATAACAGGATTCAGGAATTGCTGCCAAGGAAAACTGTTACCAGCTACCGCCTGTGCTGTGGAAACAGTCTTATTGATATTGGACAAGTCCTCCACATCCTGATGTGGTTTGACTTCCTAGTGACCCCTCTTCCTCCCCAATGTGGTAGATATACAAAACATGAATGCCTTCTATAGCTTAAAAAAAAAACCCCAAACACACACAAAACAATTAAAAAAAAAAAAAGACAAATAGTTACAAACTTTTGCTGGTAAGATGAATACCAGAGTTAGACATGATGGACAAAACAGTGATAAAATATTAACTGTTTGCTGTGTTTTTTTGACCTTTATAGCCTCTTGAAAAGATGTAGGTACGTTACACATTGTTAAATTCAAGGTGGAAGCCATAGAGAAAATAACAGAGAAAGCAGCTGAACACAGCCTCAGAACATCTGAGTTAGAAGACACTTGATTACCTCACCTGTAATTTTTGGTTCTCTAACTAGTTTTCTACAAAGTACAGTATGCCTTTGTTTCATGGAGAGGAGCAGCTCGAGCAGCCATAGTTCAGTGACAACAAGGACCCCAGGCTGTGACACAGCTGGAACCAGGGAGGTTTACAAGCACAGTGTACACAAACTCCTCCTGGCAGCCAACTCCTCCTTCGGTGCATGCCTGACACACACGTGGGGAGGAGCTGCTGATGCTCCTGCTGTTGGAGCAATGTGGGGTTCCCTGCTCTGCAAGCTGCTGCAAGGCTCCTCCTGAGAATTTCTGGGTGGAAACACAGGATTTGTCAGAGATAATTGATATGCTGTCAGGAAATTCCTACCACGAAAACGTATTTCCTTTTGTCAAAACCAAAAGGTATCACTTTTTAAAACCAGCAGCAAGCTCTTCATTTTCCAGTAAAACATCTGTGGCCCTTTCTGAAGGATGGACCAAGTCCACAAGGGCTGCAGATATACTTTGGTCAATCATTTTGCTTATGTAGTTTGTCTTTTGATTTCTTTAATAGAAGGAAGTGATATAAAGTGATATACCAAATGAAAGATATTTACAAAACAGTATAAAAGAAGCTACTGTGGGATCATGGGGACGTGTGACGTTTCCTAAGGACATACTGTAGTAGAGGTAGGTGAAAAAGGGGAGATGATTCTGTAACCTTCAAATATCCCAGGATCCTCCATTCACTAGTTTTTCTTCTTTTGCATTATTTTATTTTACATTTTTGCAGACACAGAGGGCTTATAACAACTTTAATGCTTAACTTTCTTTGACATATTAAGACCACCCTATTATTTAAAGCAGTGCACATCTTCATTTGGTCCAAATAGGCAGATTCTGCCCATAATTAGAGACTGAACGCAAGTACGTTGAAGCCTTTGCTTCTCTCTGTCTGGGCAGACCTGACACCAGTATGTCAACAATGGCTTACTCAAACCTCTTAGAAAGAAGGTCACCACCACAGGTTAGCACTTTTTCAGCAAGCACTGTTTGAATGCTGAGGGTCTCTGGGAGAGCAGACATCCCTTGGCCAGTTTCCCGTGCCCATCCTTGCACTGGACAGTCCTGGTGTGCCAGCCCGTGTCGCACGTTCGAGAGCAGGAGAGCCAGGGCCCCGTCACCCAGCGGGGCTGCGCGGCCGGCGCAGTCACTTTGCTGCCGCCACCACTGCTGGGGACGGAGTTTGCCAGCTGCCCCTGCTTCTTTGGCACGAAGAAGCTGTAGCGCACGTCCACGGGCTGCGTGGGGTCGGTGGCCAGGATCTGCACGATCAGGATCTCCTTGGTGGCCGAGTGGCCCATGGCGTGCAGGAAATCGTCCTTGTGGCTCCAGCCGCTGTAGTTCATGACGGTGCCGTTGATGTCGATGATGGTTTCCGAGGTGGAGATCATGTATTTCCCATTGACCAGGTACTCCCCGCTCTTCTTCTTCAGGGCCAGGTAGGCCGTGAGCCTGCTCTGGTCCTTGCTCTTGAACTGCCGCACTTTGATGTGCGTCGCCCCTTCCGGGATCTTCACCACGTCCGTGTAGCCCTTGCTGAAGGAAGGGAAAGAAGGAAGAGTCTCACTGGCATGACACAGAATCACACAATCAACTAGGCTGGAACAGACCTTAAAGTTCAACCTATGGACAAGAACATCTTGCTTCATTTCAGCTCAGGCCACCTGGATTTTCCCTAAGATTAATTTAACCAGGTTCCGCTCTTGGCCTACTGTGTTGTTCTTCGTGTTCTCCACACACAAAACAATTCACTTCTTGTGCAGTAGGACAAGACTGCTTGCTTAATCTTTAGCTTTAGGGACATTCTGACGTGGGTCAGATACCAGAGGAATGAAAAATAACAGATAGCTTATAGATTTCAGCAAAGGGTGGGAGATATGAAATATGATGCACGCGCTGCCTGCCAAGGAAAAGATAATGAGATATGCATTGGTTACAGCTGTTTCTTGCTGTCTTTGCTATAATGATGATTAAGGAAAGCACGAGCAGAGGAACAGCTGGGTAGAGGTACCTTGGGAACATTTAAAAATAATCTTGATCACTGAGAAAAAATTTGTTTACTTTGAAATTCATAAAGCCAAAGGTTAATTGTCAAGTGTCTAATAAGAGGGGCACCCAACAGCTTCATTTGTACCATCACAGAGTTCTCTACTACTCATGAAGTATCTTAATGGGGATTTAGAAAAAGAGATTAAACTCTTTTACCAAAAGTGACAAGCATTCAAAACCTGCAAGAGTGCTGGAATTTATCACAATCTCAAGTATGTTATTTTAACTTTACTGATATATAGAAGAAATTCTAAAGGCTTTACACAGCTATAAGCTACCAGCTGGACTTTGGAGATGTGTTTTCATTCCTAAACCCGTGACAAAGCCACCTCAGATCTTAAAAGGTTTAATGAGAAAAATTAAAAATACATGAAAGTGATGGCATCTCCTTTGGGATTGTTTAAAGAACAGACTGCTAATTTTGAGAACTTTTGGCTGCACAAGTAGAGACTGCACATATTACAGATGAAGCATTTGTGCTGCTCCCCTGCTAGTTCCAGCAGTTATGGGACAATGACTTAAGACTCCATTATTTAGCACCTCCATAAAGCTGGAGGAATATGGTGCGAACCCAGGCTGGGGACTGCTCTACAGCACTACACAAATATTTTTACACAACAGTTGCCAGAATAACTCAGTGCAAACATGTCATTAAAGTTACAAAGTCATTTGTTCAAAACCTACAAGCAGTCCTGGAGAATTCAAGCTGTCTGCACGAAGAGCTGTAATGCTCCATGTGCACAGAGAAGCACGTGCAGCATTAATTCTCCTCTTTCCCAGCTTCAGATAATTTGGCTTTACAGCTTTTTTTAAACAAAAATCTTAGGAAGCAAATTTCCCAGAAGAATCTGTTTTGCCTGCTTTAAAAGAAAAAAAAGTACAAACAAATGTTGTTACGGCAATTGTCTGCAATGGGAAATACTGGTTTTGCCTTGTAAATTTAAGTTTCCTCTACACTTAATGTACAGATTGCTAAAATTTGGTTTATAATGGACAGCAACAAGGGAGCTGCCATTTTTCAGTGGAGGAAAGACAAGTTTCCTACCAGCACTGCCCTTTCATACAAAACTGTAACAACAGTTTACAGACAATTACAATTTCACTGTTTTAATCGGGGGTTTATTTTAACGTCAATTACTCGCAGAGAAGAATTGCCTCAAACACCTTTTCCAGTAAAAATAAATCAGCAGTCCAAAATCCAATCAAAATCATATTAGAACATAATTTTACCCTCTGGCCAGTCTCATGACACTTAAATGCATGATTTGAGGAGTAAGATGGTAACTTCACAGGGATCATTATAATAAATCTCTCCATTTCCAAGTGTATCTATTATACAAATCTGGCCTCCCTGAAACTCATGGAGCCCCTCTAACACTTTTCCTGGAGCTTGATTATTACTGAATCACATGAAATATATCTCCCATTGTCATCTTCATTTAAACATCCCAGACATTCCAATATTTACAAATTGGAAAAGGTTTGGTTTATATAATTACTAATTTGGATGGAAAGCCATTCTTTTTGGCAGAGGTGTTTTGGCATCGTTAGATGAGCAATCATTGGTTTACCAGGATGAAGATCAGTTATGTTTATTTTTAGAATAAATTCACTCTCCAAGTCCTTTTTGACTGCTATTAGTCAGTCTGTTGAAATGTACAGAAATAAAAGATCGTTTCAGGAGTCAGATTTCAACTTCTGGTAGCTTTCAATATGCCATGTAAGAATTTGGAAGGTATAAAACAAAATCAAGTTTATATATAAAAGATGTTTAATGCAGTCACTGACTCCGAGTAGAAATTGTCAACTAAAAGTTTCTATGTGTAGATCTCAAAGGAATCTTTGAGATCTTGGAATCTGTATAAATGATGATTAAAAATCCCAATTTTTCTATGAATCTTAAAAATTGAAGAGGGAAAAAAATTAGTCCAGACAGAAAGGACTTGAGATTGTTCTATCAGTACTGCCCCCGCAATGGGGTGAGAGCAAACCATGGCAGCAGTTCCTTTTATTTTACTAGTACTAAGTTTTATTACAGTTAAAAGGTGAACTCTGACAGAAAAATGGCTCATGGATAACTGCTCTAAATATTTTGACTTTAAAATAGCCTTCTGGAGATTGATACTATGCCAATGGACATGAAGGGATATGAAGGCATATGAAGGGATATAGTCATGCTTAAGCCTATGATATTTCTGATATCTATTTACCTGAACTCCATACATACTCAGCAGTGGGAAAAGGTAATTCTAGGGTATAACCTCTCTCAGCTATTAAGGAAGGTGTTTACAGCTGCCTGCTTCTCTCCACTACTTATACCAGGAATGTGTGTCACAAAATCAGGTGGGATGTCCTCAGCGTCACTCAAAATAGGTGAGATGAAAAAACATTCTCAGGCTGTAATGTGCTAATGCAGCAACCAGTGGGAAAGGCAAAATTTCAGAGATGCAGATAATTCTGATCCCAACAACTCTGATTCACTCCTCTCCCTTTTTCTCTGTCCTCTAGGAACCACAATCCATCTGGCACAGCAAGATTTGCAAGTGGCACAAGTTGCTGTGCCTTATTCCTGTTGATGCTCACCTGCATCACTGGCGCTTTGTGTCAGAAATGAGCTGGGTGCAGTGTTTTGCCAGTTGATGCTTTGCCAACTTCAGGGTAATGCTAAGAGCCAGCTGCACTTATCTGGAAACTGCAATAATCTACAGGCAATGTGGTTTTTTCCCCACGTGAAAGCAAATTGCATTCAGAGACAGAAAGCAAGCAGCACACGGCAGAGTTATTATTTGCACAACAAGATGCATTTACTACTGAGATCAGTACCTCTTTTTGGTGAACGTTCCCATGACTTTCGTGCAGCTGGAGTTGTCTCCTCCACACACCCCACACTTGTCATACTGGAGCTTGGATCCGATGATCCCGTCACAGCCCGTTCGGATGCACTTCCCTCGGACACAGACTGAGTTGCTGTAGGGTCGACACTCGGTGCCATCAGTGACCTGGGCAAGCAAATAAAACTTGGTTCAAACTGCCACGGAAATTTGCCTTTATGGATCCACCTGGCAAAACCGAGTTCCTCATTTAAGTCACCAACTTGGAGCAGGTCACCTCCCCTGACAGACAAGACCGATGTTCTCCCATGTTCTTGACACAAATCAGATCAAATTTAGGAAAAGGACAAAAGCAAGGACAGATAACTTTCAGTTTGGATTGCATCTGATAGAAGTGACCCCAAGTCACATCTCTACTACTTGGCTAATTATCCTATATTAATTGCTTCTGTAAGAGTTACTCTGGACTCCTTAAACATAATTTAGGGTTTGACTTATTCTTTTCTCCGAATACTTTCTCCTCCAGAAAACCCCAGAATGACAGAAAACTCCAGGCAGAAACCCCTTTATCCACTTCTGAAAACAAACTAGTGCAGAGAGGCCCATATTGCTCATGAATTCACATACTGAGATGTGGAAAAACTTCTCTCATCTTAGAGGCCAGTTCTGGCCCTAATGTACAACTGCTGGATTGAACTATTAAATCTAATCACAGAGTTAAATCTTTGAATCATATGATTAACTTCTTTTCCCTAGTTGTAGAGAAAGATTTCTAAAATATGGGACACTTCTAAAGTGGAGCATGAAACCTTGACTGGAGTTGCCATTACCTTCTGAGAAAATACCACATAATAGCCAGTTCCTTTGGCTCGGCAGGTGAGCTTGCAGACGTCTCCAGGCAGTACTCCAGCATACTTGGGGACCCATTCCACAAAAGTCTTGACCCCCTTTGCATCAGACTGATAGCCATTCCTTGCTTCACACTGCTCTTGTCGGAAGGATTTAGCTGTGGAATTATTCACATCATTAGTGGCTATTTCAGACCACGCTGCAAATACCATTATGTTCATCTATTATTCCAATTTCTTTCCTACATCATTTTTAAGTTATGTCACACCACTTCTTTACTTAGAACTGGCCTTCCAATCCCTCTTCTGTTTTAGCTTGGAAATCTCCCCATGGCATAACAAGCATTAAAGGTCTAAAGTTTGCATTATGTTTCGTTTTAGAGGACTGACTTTTTTTCACTCCAGCGTCCTTTCTCTACCGCGTCCAGGGCGAGGTGTGGGTGAAGAATTAGGACATTGTACTAATGCTGAAGGTCTTGCCTTGATAAAAACATTTTGGGGAGGCTACAGTGGGCCTTAGCTGTGTGGTTTCAGGCAGGCAATCAGTATTTAGTGTCTGAGAAGGGAGGGCTGCAGCAGGAGGGCACTCACCGTTGGCGGGGCAGGGAGTGACGTTGCAGGAGCGGTAGATGGCCCTCTTGCCCGTGCAGTATCTCCCGTTGTTCCTGGGGGCTGGGTTGTTGCAGTGACGATAGGCAAACTGAACTCCCCCGCCACAGGTACGGGAGCACTGTCCCCAGGGTCCCCAGGACCCCCAGTTGCCATGGCTTGAAGCCTGAAAAACACACGAACAGTGGGAGGTGAGTGAGTTCGTCATCCAAGCGCGAATGGAGTCGTTACATCTCAAAGTCACTGCTAATGCTCTCCTCAGCCGAAGGCAGTTCCTTGGCCATTTTATCAGGGAGAACAGGTCTTAGGAACCTTCCTTCTCCCAGCAGAGTTAATTTCTATCTTTTATTTGCACACCGATGACATCTCATTTGCACTGTGGGTGCAAAGGCAATACTGGGCCTTGCTCTGCACAGCCGCCTTCAGCCTCTTCGTGGAAAACACCCACAGTTTCATCTGCTGCTCTCTTATTTTTTGCTATTCCTACCAAAAAGGCCTCTTAAACTGGCTCCAAGGGGTTCAGCTCACAGAACATATCCGTAGTGCTAATCTGAGATTAATTAAATCCAACTATTGTGATGCGTAGGTATTTCCTGGAATTACTGGCAAGACGTGGAGTTGTCAACTCTGCTGCATTGGCTATAGTATTGCAATATCATGTAGAAGTATATAAACCCATGAAAAAGGGTATAGAAATCCATTTTAAAAGGGTGTTATAAAGGCTGTAGCTTGATTTGAAAAGCTCCCATAGTTTGCAGATATTTTCACAAAGCTCTACAAGTCCATGGCTCTTCTGTGGGTGTAACAGAAGGGGCTACTATCTACCCAGTGAATTTAGAAGTATCTGAACTGAGCAGCTGACAGCTCTCATGAGCCTGGGGACTCTTCAGAGGTATCAAGTAGACAGGGGTTCTCTGTCACTGGAAGCATAAACTCCTCTGCTCTGGAAATTATATTCTGGATTAATTTAATCTGCCTTTTTCTTCATTAGAATTAGGGCCCTGGGGCCTTTCAAATGCGGGCTGTAAATTAAATGTAGAGACGTAATTTCTCTTGCATTCCATGGCCAAGAAGCCCTGATAACTGATTTACTGAATGGGCAAATCACCTCCTCTGTGTTCCCAGTTTTCTAGGAATGAAGGCTTCCGTTAAAGAAGAAAATACAACTTCCTGACCTCAGCAGCATTTTTCCTACATCCCTCACCAACAACACCCCAATTACGTGCTAAAAAAACAAGGCAGCTTTCAATCTGACTTCCACGCAGCCCATTTCACTCCCACAAAAATCAGCACCTCTGAGGGATCACCTTTTAGAATTCCCCTCGGGGTCACGGCCGGTAACTTACCGAGTAGTATTTCTTCTTGGTCTTGTCCACGCATTTCCCCTGGAGGCAGATCCTTCCTTTGCCACAGGGGGTGCCCTCGACAGCGGGCAGCTTCTTGGTGAGGCAGACCATCTGTCCCTGGCGCACCACGGCGCACCAGAGGCGGGAGCACACGTCCATGCCGGGGCACACCGTGTACTCGGCACCGAACGCCAGCTTGCACTGCCGGATGGCGTCGTACGTTTGCCCCGGCAGCTCCTCGGGGCCCACGATGGGCTTCCTGGGCTGGTCCAGCAGGCAGTTCCCTAAAAGAGCAGGCCAAGCTGTTGTTTACTCCGTTATTTACTGTTATTTCCCAGTTTTCTGTGCAGTGCTGCAAAGTCATTCGGGTGACAGCAAACCTCCTTCAAAGGATGGTGCCATGAAGGCTCTGAGGTGACACCAGGTTTTGCATGAGGTCAAACTGCTGCCACTGTGTTCTCACCCCACTGTTGAGCTGCCTATTCAAATCCTGAGGTGTAAATGAGTTTCACCCAGGTCCTTTTGGCCTTTCAATCCTCTATTCAAGACTCAGAACACATTCGGAGCTATTTATCAGTTTGTGATTTAAGGACTGAGCAAGACTCATGTAAGCAAGACTCAAAGTAAGCAGACTTGTCATTTGAGTTTTAAATCAGGATGTCAGAAATGGTAAAGCTTCTAAAGGAATGCCAAAAATATCAAAAAGCACAGACTTGTAGCCAATGAGGCCAAAGAACACAAACAAAACAGAACAACAAAAAAAAAAATTCTCCCAGGCCAAAGGAAAAATATAAGCTGCGTATCAAAACTAATGTTGGCATTAAAGCTGGATTGGACTTTTCTTCTAAGGAATGATACTTGGCTGCTTGTCCACAAGTTTGAAAAGGGCTATCCATTTTACACAGAAAACCATAAATAACAGGAAGAAAAAATTGCATGAATGTAAAGATTTGTATATGTGTTTTAAGGTCTGCAGTGGTCAAGCTTTGTCTGCCATGCTCTAAAAATGAGAATTCCCATTTATGTTCTAGCTATCTTCTGATAGCTCTTTGTTTTACTGTTGAAAACCTCACTTGTTGACATGCAGAACTATTTATTCAGTGTAACCTCTTTTACACTTCATGAAAGGGATATGTGGTCTGGGCAAGCTTCACTCATCCTCGGCCAAAATAACTCACCACAATTTACCTCACTTTGGAATCCACATCAGTGTTCTTCACTTGCATCATGGCTGAAAAAAGCCTATCTATAAAACCCTCACTATTTACACAAAATGGAATAGAATTTCAAGCTGTGGCAGGGAATTTAAGCAAACCAAATACCCCATTTCTCAATAGCTTGAGTTCCCCTTCCAAAACACACACTTACTGCAACTGTTCTTCTGTCCTTCTAAAGACTAATGCCAATTAGCCAAATTAGCCAAAAATTCTTTCTGCATGATGACTTGCAACCAAAAACTCTGTCTTGTTAAACCTGTTCCATTTGCTGACCCTGATTTACCCTACTCTTATATTTAATCTGGATTATGCTGAGTTTTTAATGCAGACAAGGTGTGCCAATGCTAGATGTCATGAGCTAAAGATAATTAAAAGTACCCTGGGTTGTTGTAGTATAAAATATTAGAGACATGACAAGGAGCGAGGAAGCACCTATCTTTTTTCCTGGAGTTTCTGGACATAATTTGCAGAAGTTCTGGCAAAAATACACTTTGTAAAAGTAAATAACAGTGGAAATGCTCCTTCATATTCCTTGTGAGGACGGAGGAAGCCACTACAATGTGAGGGCGGTGCTGGGAAGGCTGTAGCATGTCAACGTTTCGTTTATACACTGCTCTTGTACCTACACTGAAGTACATCAAACTCCCAAGTAGAGCTGTTACTCAGTATTTTAAAACATCCTATTAACACTTCATTTTGACTGGAAATAAAAATTTAGAGAAAGAAGAAAGAAAAGTCTCATCCTTGCATATACTCGTCTGTCAATCATTTCAGTTAAAACCCATTCATCTGTGAGTAACAAACAGGTTTCACAAGCTTGCACAGCAAATACAGCATTTTTGACCCTCCAGAACACAGGGAAAGGAGATCCAAACTTCTCCTGAACTGAGGAAAGATGTCTAATTCCTGCAAGGCCAGGTGCTCCAGCTGATCTCAGACGATAAATTCAAAACTGAAGATAGGGAAGGCCCCTAAGGATTTCTCACGAGAAAAACACCCATCTTTATATGGGCAGACTGTAGCAGTGCCTGTGTTTGGACAGGCTGCAATGAAGTGAGGTGTTTTCACCACCAGCTGGTCCAACCTCCTGCTTGTCATGGTCAGAAAGGACAGAGTGGGCCCCTGGCTGGGAGGGCAGGCAGGGCTTCCATTCGCTGCATTACATTTCAACATCCAGAGCATGTACATACTGCTATTCCCATTTTTTTTGTCCTGGGCACCAAAGAACATCTTTGTGCCCTGGAATAGAGCAACATTGTTGGCTGATGACAGTGCTAATTAAGCCATCTCATTATCTCTCTCAATGCTATGTGTAATATATCTTGGGGGGAAAAAAAGAAAGGCGGAACAAGATCTGTGCAGGAAGCAGATAAGCAGGATATAAATTAATTAAAATACAAACAGTCCTTGTTCCAGGTTGCACAGAGCACTGGGACTGAACGCAGCCAGTCCCAAGCAACCATCCCACAGCCTGGTGGTTGGCATGACAATAAAGGCAATTAGTACCTTTGGAAAGGCTTTGCTAAAAGCAGATGGATATAAATGTCACTCTCCTCTGGACACGAACCGAGCCTTTTCTTCCTAAATGTCAAACTGTTGTCTGGGGTCATCTCGTGAGTGTAAAACAAATGGTGATATCATGACAGAGCTGTTTACTGTTCTCAGAGCAGGCCCCAGGAGACAGGGAATCAGCACCTTGATCCTCCCCAGCCCCCTGGCTGACCTTGGACGAGACATTTCTGTTGGGATTTATTCAGCTGACTTCATGTAATGCCTGTGTCTGCAGTGCACTCAGCTGTCAGGTGTTTCCCTACTGAGAAAAATGAGTTCATGGTGTCGTTCAGCATCACTCGTGCACCCAGCGCTGCTGAGGCCATCGATTGTCAAATCAAGTCTCCAAATCATTTGAAGTCAAATCATGGACTTCCATTTCTACTTCATGGATGGCGTTTGTGTTCTGTTAGGACAGATCTGTGATTTAAAATAAATAGCTGGAAAATTGTAAATTTCTACGGAAAAGAAGAGTGTTACTTAAAAAAAGTCTCTGAAGGGCTGATCCATCAAGAAAAGAGATTCCCTAAACATCATGTATTTGAAATCACACCAATAGCATCAGTAATAAAATTAATTCCCAGAGGACTATGGACCTGTATGCTGAGGGGTTCAAATTTTCTATGAATAAGTTCATCGTATCAGTAACTCTTGAAGACTACACACCTGAGTGATAACTACTCATGAACTGAGGAGAAAACAGTTCAGAGTTCCTTACACTCTCTGAGAGGTCATTCATGGATGGGGGAAGAGTTACCTCAGGAACTCAAAAGGGAAAGTTCTCTTCATTTGTGGAAACTAATTTGGTAATATTACATCAATGCCAGAGCAATATGGACCATAAAACAGGATAGTACAGATTAATGGATCTAATAAAATTGAGAGAAGAAATTAAGTCATTCAGAGAAAAATGTTTCAGAGAGCACTGAAATCAGCCGACAAAATATTTAAAAGCAAACCTTTACATTCAGCAGACACACCATACTTTTTATCCATAAGCATTTTGGTTACCATAACAACTTGATCCATTCACTCAATTATGTCATTTTTATCTCAGCATTTTGGAATTTGAGTGGTTTGTTTAATAACTGCAGTTGCTTTGGGAGCACAGTGAAGACTTTAAGATTCATTAAAGAGTGAAGACTACGCTTTTTCATTTCTACTTTTGGAAAACGAAATTTTTGTACTTATTCCCTAAAGGGTAAATGTCATATTTAGCAAATAAGCTGCCATAAAATGTTCTTATTAAAAAATATAGATTCACTGTAAAAAGTACCATGTAGCTGATACAGGGAGTGATAACACATACCATGGCCATCATCAAAGAATTCTGTGATAGTTGCTGAAGTGCACTTGGACCAAGGTTTTGAAGCATCAATGCTGGTCAGAATGGAGGACATCAGGCGCTTGTCTTCCATGGAGCCAAAGTTCTCCTCACAGAACTTGGAGTCATCATGGGAAAGCCCAAGCAAGTGCCCTGTGGAAACGAAGCAAATAAATAACATTATATGACTATCCAGAGTTGACCAGCTGGAGCTCACAGTCATGTGAGGGAAGGGAACTGTACTCATTTATATTTATTAACAGTTGACTTCTTACTGTTTCTCCAAATCATCTTCAGCAAGAAAAACTTTGTGAAGATGTTCTTCAACTGTCTAGAAAGGTGCCACGTCTTTTTGAAGAGATAAAAATAAAAGCATTTATGATGCAACTAAACAAATGGTAAAAGAACGAATGGGAATAAAGCTGCAGAGAGCTCAAGCCTGAACTTAACACTCAAAATGTCCAACCTAAGTCAGAAGCTGATTAGTAAGATGTGCAGGGCTAAACCAACAGTGCTTTAACAATAAGGACAAGATCACCCATCAAAGCCACTGCAGAAAAAAACCCTGATGCCTTGAAAGGAACACATTCTGCAAAATTTGGCCTTTTTTTTTTCAGCAGGTAAAACCATTTTTCTTTGGCAATACTTTCTATGTAAGGCCAGATAATGCTGGTTTTATGCTGCACTCAGACACAGCTGACTATCAGGAGGTACATGTCAAGCTTCAATCTGATACAGCACTACATAAATACTTGCTCTGAAGAGATGACAACAGCTTTGTTTCATTTCAGACAAATGCTGATGTTGAGCAAAACAATTCACTGCTAAGATTATTATTTCAAACTGATGGATTCCTCTGACAGAGTAACCAAATAATCAGTGCATCACTCCTAACCTACAAAGCAAATTCTCTGGAAGTGGGCTGAGGACTTAATACATTGTATTTACATTGTATTTACTGATCCAAGACTGCTCACAGTTGTGGAAATTACCTCACTGCAGAATGTTTGTGAAATAAGACAATGAGGGTCTCTCAGTGGAAAAGGAGTTTCATTTCTAAGTCACTGCCTCAGTACTCAACAGCTCTGGGTGAATAAAAAAAAGCTGGAGCATTGATCCAAAGAGTTTGGCTGAGTAACATCCCATGGCACTCAGCACTGGTTCAGCGTGGGATATGAATGATAGTTGGGTGCACACCAGAAACTCGAGGATGTAATTTTTCAGAGTGCTCAGCACCATTCAGAACTACCCAGAACTCTGTGGCATGAAGCCTTCAGTCTTTTAGGGCAGAATCCCAGTTTGCCACAGCCTCCGGTACCACTCTGCAGCACTTCACCCATGTAAGATCCAGTTTTGCTCTCTACACAAATCCCCTCTTGCATAACTGTCCTTCACCCTTCAGAACTGTCCATTTTATGTGAAGGACATCCCATGTAAGTGCACAATTAAACACTTAACTCAGTGCACAAATTCACAGGCCTGTTAATGCTTCTGCAACTTGGACAGCTCTTGAGTTTCTCTCCTACCTATGACATCTTTCTTTTTTCTCCTCATAGAGCCAAATAATAAAATATCCTTTGAATATGAGGAAGCCTGCAAGCAGATTTCAAGCTCTTCACTTTGAGCAGAGAGACTGAGGATTTCTTCATAACATTGTTGCAACTTAGTCTCCCTCCTCGGAAAAAGGCTGGCCAGCCTCTGTGGAGAAGTTTGGAGTAAATAAAATGAAATGCTTCTCAAGCCACTGTTCGGCACAGAACATTTCATCCCAAATACTTTGGCAAAAGCAGAGGAATCTGAAACAGGGTCATCTCCTGGAAAGCATCAGGCTACTGAATTCACCTTTAATGAGAGAGCAGCATAACTTGTATGCTTTACAGTGATAAATGGGGTGAGCTGAGGACACACCTCATTAGCAGTGTCTACTTTGTCATATTACATCAGGCCATTGTTCCAGTGCATGACGAGAACTAAGTCACTTACTTGGCAGACTTCAGCTTTTTGGAGGAGAAGCTTCCCAAAGTATTTGTGAATCTCCCTTGTTATGTTTAAGATTTTCAGAAATAATTTTAAAAAACCATCATGACAAGGAAGCAGTAAGGAGCATATAATTTCCAAAATACATAATTCTGATTGTCAGTATTTGAGCTTCTAAATTAGCCACCAGTGATGTTAGTGAGGATAATAGCATTAAATATATGGATTTTAGCTCTCCATACTGATTTGCCAGTTAAATTTTTATGCATGCTTACAAACACTGTGAATGCAACTCTCAAAGGATTTTATGGAGCTAAAATTCCTAATTCTTACCACAACCTAAATTTCTCCCTGTCCTAACTTTGCCTTTTAAGGCACTCTGACCAGACTTAGAAGTGATTAAAGCATATGACAAACTCCCAATGACGCTGAAACCTGGTTTTGCATTTCATTAAAAAGAATCAAAATTCAAAATATCACAGGGCTGTGTAATCTCTAAGTACTGCCTGGCTAAGTTTTGTTCTTTTTAGCACAGAAGTGAGAACAGCAAAGTCCTTCAACACCTGTGCCCTTCATCCTTTTGCATCCAAAAATTAAGGATGGGACACTTTCCTTCCTATTTCAAGAAGTCTCTCCCGACCACCCTTCACGTGCATGACAGTGCTAGTGTTACTACATGGTATTAGGGTGGTTTCTGGCATTTTCTGGTGGGGTGCTTCCCTTCCAAAGTGGAAAGGCTGATCCTTCGAGTGACCCTGCATGGAAGCAGAGCTCTGGAGAAAGCTCTGGACAGAAGCAAAGACTCGAGGAATACAAATCTTACGAAGAAGGCTTTTAAAAACAATGCCAATTTTAGCCCCACCCCATTTTGTATGACTCTGAACATCAAACCAGGCTATTGAAGAGAAAGAAAAGGCTCCCAGCAGCTGTGTGAAATGATGACTGATTGAGAATGGGTTCGTAGATCATCTGCTGTTTTCTACTTAATGAAGCATCTTACTGGTGCTGACAGTTCCCACTGAGTGAAAATGACATAATACAATTTTACCAGCAGGATGGTGTTTAGTTAAGTTATGCTGTAGGAATGCATGAAATGGTGAAGGAAACAGATGGAGAGGAGGCAGGGTTTGCCCTCTTGTAGCCAAGGAGGAGGTGGCCTGCTTGTAAATTCATCTCAAACTCCAAAAAGACCAGCGACCTAAACGGAGTGACATCCTCCCCTCACAGCTTTCCCTGCTGAAGGCCAACACCTGCTACAGCCCAACAGGAAACAGTATCTGCCATGTGTTCAAAAGTGATCCCTGCACCTTGTAGGAATGGGGTGGATATCCCCCATACAAGGTGGGAATACTCCAGAGCAATTATGACAAGTCACTTAAAACTTCCATCCTCTCTGGGGACCAGGACATAAAAGAGCCCTGCAGGGAAGGCAGGAGTGCACCAGAGCTGTGCTGGATGTGTGGTGAAGCAGCTCTCGTACTCCCAGGAGCACTGGGAAGCAAACCAGAACCACAGGATATCCTGAGCTGGAAGGGACTCACAAGGATCATCCAAGCCCAGCTCTTGGCCCTGCACAGGACAGCCCCAAGAATCCCACCCTGTGCCTGAGAGTGTTGTCCAAACACTTCCTGAAGTTTGGATATTTCTGGTTTTTCTTAATATACAGTTCTAGACTATCTGCAGGGTTTCTCTGAGTGAACAACAGGCAAAATTACTCTCATTCAGTTTTCACTGGTATTTCAAGCGTACACAGAAAATATCCACAACGTACAGCAAGCCAACCCCAGCTTTTGCTAAAGCACAAACCAAGGTGGGTCTCCTGGAAAAAAGCCACCAATCCCTGCTTATGGCCAAGAACTTGAACAGCACGTCAAAGAGCAGCTCTTGCACTCCATCTGACCACAGCACACATGCAAGGTGACACAGCAGGCTAAAAAATGCTGCAGGCATTGTAATTTGTTTTCTCAGAGAAGCTCAGCTCGGATGAAGCATGTATTTGCCAGTGACGTTGTGCCTTTCACCTGATTTCCAGCTGGGACAACTGGGGTGCAAAAGAAGGTCAAGAGATTTGCCCCAGGTTACCCCGTGAGTCGGGGGCTCTCACGGGATCAGGGTTCAGGAAGCTCCTGGCTCAACATTCCTCAGGCTAATCACCAGCCCAGACCTTCTGCATTAGCCTCCTGCTCTCCCCTTGCTAAGCAAAGATTGCACGTGGGAACTCTGTCAAAATAAAACCATTTCTTCTGGCATGGGCTGTTTTTCTAACTCCTGTGAGTATGCGACTCCTTCTTAAGAAATTCATGCCGGTATCACTCAGGAATCCTCCTGAAGTCATGATGGACCTAAGCAATAACAATTAATAAAGCTCGTGTTTTTATAAAACAGAAGTGATTTGAATTACACAAGCTTACAAAAAGATTGCATAGAATATAAAACTGGCCATTCCTCTTTTTTATATTATTGGGCTTTCCTTCCAGTTTTCTTTTCTTTGACTGCTATCAGTCATTTATGAAAGAAAAAGGATTAAAAAAAAAAATCACTCTATCTTTTAAATCTCCAGCCCAAAGACAGTTTTTAATATTGCTGGCTTAAAAGAGTTCTTCCGACTCAATGAAACAATAGTCTGGAGTGCAGCTTCTTCTCAGGAGCAGACATAAAAAAAAAAAGCCCCAATCAGACATTCACCCACCAGCGCTGCAGACTTTACACAAAACAAACCTGGCTCATTGTAGCAGACTTGTGGGAGATCATAGACACAACACCCCTGTCAGACAGGCAACTCCCAGGCAAGATTCTGCCCAGCCAGTGTGGGCCAGGCAATCACAGACTGCTGTGTCCACACAGACTTAAATAATCATTAAAAAGATGTGGCCTTGGAGGTCCACACTGCATCTGCTGCCCTAATTAATGGGGCATGTAGAAGAGAAATGTTCATTTTAATGAAGAAGTGGGAGAGGGTGACACCTATTTCACACCTGTTCAACTCAGAGGACCTTGGAAAGAATGTAATTCACAGCAGCTCATGGTAAATGAATGAACTCTGTGGGAGTACACAATGCAGGAATGTAAAAATTGTGTTGCCTGCTGCCTGTTATTGGGCAGTTCTGCCTTCCTCTCTGCACCAGAAGCACCTTCCCCACAAAAACAACATTACTGTATTGGTATTATCTACCTGCCAAGGAGGAAAGCAATCCCTACTTTACCCTGCTGTCTGGGAGGCTGGAGGCACAGGCTGAACACTGAACGTCTTTTAGGATCATAAAATCAGAGATCACTTAGGTCGGAAAAGACCATTGGGTACAACCATAAACCTGACACTGCCAAATCCACCACTAAACCATGTCCTTAACATATTTTTTGATAATGACTGCTGTGCAATATTAGGCAAAACACAGAGTTTAACAGTTTGCTTTAAGCACCGTGTCTGCCGCAGGTGGGACGATGACATACTTTATATAAAATTCCAAGTTAATAAAAATATTGCTGGGCAAGCCAAGAATTCTTATTCAAAATTTTAACCAGCAACCTTTCAGACAGCTGATGTTTGCTTTTCGAGGCATCAGCTTATTTCTGCCCCACCTTGAGCTCTTATGAAGGCTTAGCTTTGTCTGCCCATCTCTTCTCTTCATCAAAAGGGGTATGTTCATGAAGGCTTAATTTGAGAGCTTTTGCAAGCAGAAGTTAAGACAGAACTTTGAAAAAAGGTTCAAAGAGGACGAATCAAGCAATTTTCCTGATGCATGTCAGCGGAGAAGACTTGGATGAGTGTACTCTCTGGTTTTTTTGTTGTTTTAAGAAAGCAAATCTGCCTAATTATGATTACCTGGATATTTGCCTAAACTTCATCTGTCACGAAGGTAACATAATATGAGACTCAGACAACCTCCACTGTTTTTTTCATGTGGCTGTGAGACTCTGTGCCCTTGGCAGTGAATCCCCCTTGAAATGAAAGGCTACAGGAGATTTGTAGCTGTCAGGTCTGAAGCTTGACTTTATCTGCTTTATCTTGACAGCCTTGAAATCAAAGGGCTGCATGTTCAGCAGAACATGGGGAAGAAGAGATTGCTGTATTTAGTTGCTTTTGAGTGTACACAAAATGAGCCCATGTGGTAAAACAAGGAGTGGGAGTATCTTTTGTCTCTTCTATGGACATCAAAAGAAAGACTCCTTTAAGTGTCACACACGTTGCTCTTGGTTTCATTTGTTACTGAAGAAGGGTCAGAATCAGAGTTTGCTGTGAATTAGTTTGCTGTGGTATTCCTTCCTCAGTGGCCTGCAGCTCCAACACAGCTCAGGCTCTGAGTAAATAGCTCCAGTCCACTCAGAGTTCATGGTATTCTGATGTATTTCAGTGAACCACGTGAGCAGAGATGTCAGGAGCGATACTTCACTTCTAAAATGGCTTTTTTACAGAAAATGATGCTCTCAAATACATTTTGCTGATGGAGCTTGTGACACTTTTGTCCTCAGTGGTGACAGAGGCCACAGAATGATGCCATGCTGGAAAATACTTGGTATCAAACTCCTTACTTAATATATGAAGAAAATTCTTGGCTGTGAGGGAGATGAGGCCCTGGCACAGAGCAGCTGTGGCTGCCCCATCCCTGGAAGCGTCCAAGGCCAGCTTGGAGCAACCTGGGACAGTGGAAGGTGTCCCTGCCCATGGCAGGGGTGGGACTGGATCATTTTTAAGGCCCCTTCCAATCCAAACCATTCCATGATTTTCTAGCTTCAGTTTCTGTGCAGTCCCTTGGTTTCAGGCATTACACAGCCCAGCTGTGGAGGATGTTGTGATAACTCCTCATAACCACAGAAAATGATGCTGAGCAGAGACTTTGAAAAGGCATCCTGTGCATCCCTCTGCCCTGGGGTAGGATCAGCATCCCCTGAGCCACAGCTGCTTCAGCCAGCTGGCTCCTGTGAACCTCCAGAAACGGAGCCTCCCCAAGCACTTCAGTCCTGCCCTCAACTGTCCTGCTTAGATGACTTTGGCTAATGCTTAAAGCAAATCTTCCCTGCTGCAATTTCAGGCCATTACCCCTTGTGCAGTCCCAGGTGGACACGGGGAATGATTTATTATGCAAATTTTTGCAGTGATTTTTTAAACATATTTGAAGGCTGCTTTTATCCCACCCTTTGGTCTTCCCTCCCCAAAAGTCACATGTGAAAGATAAAAGGAAACTAATGAACAGAGGTTTAATGAGTTCCACGTAGCAATGCTAAAGCTATAGCCTAAAAATAAAATACTTGGAAAGAACATCAGTAAACCATATTACTCAGGAGGACAGAAGGAGTAACTGCATGCCAGAGTGTTTGTGTAACAGAGGAGTAGGAACATTGCAAAAGGTCAAATGAACATTATCACTGAGAAAAAAGGCTGTACTGCCTCTTTTTTTAAAAGTAAGTTTCTCAAGATTGATGGAAAGAACAAAGATCTGACTTAAGCTGTTAGACCCATGTAACTCCCACTGAGCTGAACTGGAGCTTTGCCTGCTTGAAGGCTGCAGGAAGGATGCTTTTGTATTTAAGGACTAGATCAAAACTCAAGAGACTCTAGATCAAAACTCAAGTTCAATTCTTGGCTTTCCCTGGGATTCCCTTTGTGATTTGGGGAAATTTCCTATTGATAAAACAAGCAGTAGCTCCATTTATATCCCCTTGGACTCTTCTCATTGTAGATGGCAAACTGTTTAGGATGGTGGGCTGTCTACTGAAGGATGTGGGACTCCAGCAGAAACTTCTGACCATGACTGTACCTCAAAACACAGCACCAGGCTGCTAAACATGGATATATCCCACCAAAAAAATATGTTAAATGTAATGCCAGCTGATTGACTGTGCCTGTTGCTGATGCTGGATCACGCTTATCTTCACTTTATAATTCAGCACTGTCAAAGCAACAAATGTCCAACCCAAAAGTCCAGAGTATCAGAGTGAAAATCTCACTGTTTTTGTATCCTGATGGTTATTTTAATGAGGGATATATGGAGAAGCAATATAGTGCTGCCCTATGAAAAACATTAAATAACTATTGAGATTATGAGCAATCTCAGGTTCTTCAGTGCTCTCCTCCACGTGTCCCCAAGAGGCAGGGAAGTGCATGAAGCAAGGAAACATCATTTTTACAGACAACAGGCTGCTGATAACAAAGGCTTGGAGAATGCTACATACTGTGCCTAAGCTCAGACAGCTCTGCAGAGCTGTGGAGGTGTAGCTGAAGGAGCTGCTAGGAGTAAAAAAAGGCATCCATATGCCACAACATGGTGATGAACTGATGATTTCAGGCAAGAATCCAGGGGGTTATTTTTGTGAAAATGAAGCTGCTGCCATCCCAACTGACAGCAGCATGTCCCCTGCTGGAAAATAACCAGATATGGATTTACTGTTGGTGGCTGGATGTCTTGGCAGGCTGTGATTTCAAAATAGCATTTATGGTATTAGCACTGCCTCCCTGTATTCTGAGGAGAAACTGGATTATCACATTCAAAGTCACAAGGTTTCTTCCTGGTGTTTTTATGTTGCATTATCCTCTTTTTTTTCCCATTTGACATTGGAGAC
Organism: Struthidea cinerea; assembly: GCA_013397865.1. Lineage (NCBI taxonomy): Eukaryota > Metazoa > Chordata > Aves > Passeriformes > Corcoracidae > Struthidea > Struthidea cinerea. The sequence continues at coordinate 324,451 of VZTI01003071.1, read as the reverse complement.
AAGCTATTACTGATTTTCCTACATACATCTTGTCCTACAAAGTAGGACAAGATTCAGGTCCTACCTTGTCAAACTTTATATAAAGATCTCCACCTCTTATTGCCAGCTAATCAGTTGTACCAAGAATTTGGCTGCATCTATTCCTTCCTGTGCTCTCCTTTACAGGCCTGTGGAGGTTTTGCCTGTTGCTGCTCATTCATTCTCTCCCCCTCAAAAACCACTGGTCAATATCCATCTATTTTATCTGAAAGAAACAAAACAAACATCTCACGCGCGATGTGGCAGAAACCCTGGCAACAGAAGCAGCAGGTTTATTCTGCAGCAAGCTGCTTTTTGGCTCCCTGTGCACCAATCCAACCTGAGCCCCTGGGCTGTGCATCCGTCCTCCTGTCGGGTTGAGCTGCAGTTCAATTTACTTTGGTTGCCTTCCAGAGAAAGAATCTGAGCCTGGAAAATGCTCTTGGATCCTTCACCGGGGAAACAAGAGCGTTCACATCCCGCTGGAAGTCACCGTGAGGAACACTCTGAGGATCAAGTCCACGTTAATGGTGCTGCATCTGCTCCCCGTACACAAAAACTGCTGAGAGTGACTCTCCTTCACTCCGTGGCTCACCTTGACCTTCCTACTGACAGAAAAGAACATCTCAGGCTCAGGGCATCCCCTCTGACTGAGGAACTGAGCCACTGTAAAATCAAAGCTACACCCTGCCCACAGGACAGGGGGAACTTGAAGATTTCTGGATTGTAGGAAGAAATCTGGTCTCCAAATAAAATAAAGCAAGGTTTTCCCCAAAGCGCTTAACTAAAGGGTATCCATGCCACACTTTTATTTTTCATCCTTTTTTGACCTTTGATTTAAGTACTCAAGCAATTTTAGCTGTGTTTTCTTCTCAGCTTCTCCTACTTCAGGCCACACACACAAAGATCATTCTGTGACCTGACACCCCTCCTTTCTTAAAAACTTCTGGTGAGGAGGAAAAAAAGGATGTTATTTTAAACAGCCTCAAAGTAGAGGTTTTATGTCCATTAGGGTTCTTATTTATTCGTTTCAATTCATGCCTTTTTTACATTGAAAATTATAGTTTTTAGAGATTCCCGTAAATGCCTAGGTATGAAAATGGCCTTTCTCCAAAATGTGCTTCTAGATCACTAAAAATAATTCACTTTTCCTTGTATTTTCTCTGTGTGGAATTCAAGGTAACAATGTGAACGTTAGCTGCTCATCCCTATCTTTACTGATCTGTGTTCTTTCATTTTTTATCTACCTAAAAATGTATTTATTGCAGATAAAATGGCAGGAAAGACATTGCTCTCCTCTTCACACACCAGATCCATCAACACTGGCACCACAAGAAGGCTCCTCACCCAACCCTGCCCTCTGGCCCTCAGCAGAGGCATCACTTCTGGGTGCAAGGGGACACAAGCAGTGTCCCCAGCACTCTGGCTCTGAATGACAGGCTAAGTTTGCCATCTAACACATCCCAGGTTTGTGATGGCTCGTTCACAGCATCCACATCCACATCCCATGGGAATCTGTCTTTCTACACTGCTGTAGCTATCTCCAAATGTACTGAATTAGTGACTCCAGAGGACTTTTTCTTTTGTTTTGACATTATTGCTTACTAAAATAGAACTTCTGCTTTGGGGGCTCATCTTTACACAATATTTCATGTTTTCATGCAACGCCTGATCCTTTCTCCGGCCACTACTGATGTAACTCCTTTGCAGAGCTATAAGAGGAGCAGGGTTAGGATCACTTGTCACTGAGCAGTCAGGTCATTTTCCATCCTCGGTGACCTCTGTTTCCTGAGCCATATGTAAAAGGCACTCAGATCTCAGCCGCTACCTGCAAGCTCCATGAAAATGGAACCACTGCAATGATACTCCCAAAGCAAACTTTCCTTTGGTTTGGCACGAGGTACAAGGCAATTCAGCAGCTGGCTCTCTGTGAAAGTTCTCCTTTCCTTGTTATTTCCTTCCAAGAAAATAAAAAAAAAAGAAAAAAGAAAAAAGAAAAAAAGAACATTCTCCACTTTTAAATTGCTGTTCACTCCCCAAATAGTCCTTATAGCAAATGCATTTCCAGTGAACACAGTTCACAAAACATCAGTAAATTGCACATGATTAAGATGGCAGCAGTCACTCTGAAGGGATGTATCATGACAGATGTAATATCCAAGAATACAAACTTTCTTCTGTCACTAATTCTATCTTAAACCCTTCTGAAGGGTACATGCAAGGCTCCTAATTTGATTTAATTGCTGTCCACTGAGGTGGAAACTGAAACAAAGCTGAACAGGTTTTTTGACCAAACCTTTATCACCTAAATACTATTTCACTTACTATAGGACTCACAAAGCTGGAATTTCCATACACTTAGAAAGATATTAGAATTACGTTGGTTTTTTGCCACAACAGCTTTTCTCTGCAGGTAATACAAGGAAAAAAGCTTCCTAACAGTAGCACATGCAACAAGTTGAAAAATGTGACTTATTTTCCAATAAATAAACGCATGCAAATTACAACAGATGGGCCAAAAGCTTTCTCAGGAGGACCATGCATTGACATCTTTGGGCAGTAGCAGCAGCCTTTTGAATGTTCACTTCAACTGCTGCTTAGAAAGGCCACTGTCAGGGAGGAAACACCTACTGTGCGCCTTCCCCTGCCTTCTGATCCCTTATTAGTTAACCCCGAAGCGCATATGTACACAGCCCTAATCCCCAGGCGGGGCTCCGGGCCGGGGGAAATCTGGAATTAATTGCGGGGTATTTTGGTTCCTAATGCAGCTGTTGCGAGTGTTTGGCTTGGCAGGGGAACAGAAAAGGCACTGCATACCAATTTCGTGAGCCACCGTAAAGGCTGCGTGGAGGCCGTCGTCTTCAATCACCGCGCAGCTGCGCTCGGGGGAGCAGATGGTCCCAACGTCTGCCATTCCCAGGGTATCACAGGAATGATGCCCACATAAATCCTGCCCGGGAAGGGGAAAAAAATTAAAAAAAAATCATTAAATTAAGTTTTTACACCCAGCGGTAACAACCGGTTAAAGTCGCCTTCGCCAACGGCAAGACCTGGATGAAAATGTCAATGTAAGGTTCCAGCTAAAGATATTAAAAGCACAGCAAGCCAGTCCCTGGTAAGGTCAGTGGGAGTATTTTCATGGACTTTAACAGAATTTGGATACATTTTGCAGCTAACTGTTGTTAAATTTATATTTCTGCGATGCTCACACTTGGATTGAGGTAGGTACTTCAGATATGCTGTGAAAGCATTTCCCCATTGACAATGGAACCAGAAAATTCTCTTTATTTACACTGACAGAAAGCTTCAGCTTTCTGATCAGCCCTTGAACCAGAGATCCCCTTGCTTTTCTAGAAGCAAATCTTATACCTGCACTTAAAAGAAATGACATTGTTTCGCGTGAAACCTCATTTTGCATCTGTCAAGCAGCACAATCAATAGTGTGTTACCCAATAATATACCAAGTATTTAAGCAATTCTCAGAGATTGCTGAGAGTCAGTGATATGGGAGATATGCAATGATATGCAAAATCCCAACAACTCAACCACTTCTCCCACATGTAGATATGGGGTGTCTCCAAAAACCATGCAGGTAGCATTAGTTTTTTTCTTTCAGCTTTGGTCAGACATTGTGTTTTTATCACCAGCAGTAACTTTTCTGTGCTTCTGTTGGACCAGAGGGAAGAATATTAGTGTGAATGTGCATATATATACATTTTTGGGATGAGAAGGAAAAGTAGGGGCCATGCTACTTGGAACACTTCAACATTTCATTGTGGTTGAATGAAATTGTCATTTTCAAGGCATGACAAATGGTATTATCAAAATGATCAAAGAGCACTTTTTTCCCTTCATTTTTAAGATTCTCTTCTCCCCTTCAGATCTCTTTCTATAAGGACTTCCTTTTATGAAGTCTTTCATAATTAATCCATCTGAATAAGAGACACCTTGCAGGAGGCTTCAGAGCAGCAGTGTTCACTGATTATGACAGGTTAGACAAACTTGGAAATGCACAGGATTCAAATCCCACTGAAGTCAAAGAAAACCACACCGAGTTCACAGATACTGTGACAGAGCACCTCTTCACAAACACACAAAAAAAGAAAAAAGGTGTTGTTGGGTTTTTTTCCCAAACAAAGAAGTTTTTCAAGCTGAAAACACAAAGCAATATTACATATATGGAGGAGAAATTTCAGGCTCAATTCTGGCTTCCAGGTGTCTGGGAACTCTTGGTAGATTCACTCTTGTTGCTACTTAATACTAAGCTTTAAATGCTGCACTACCAATGACCAAAACAGCCTGGCAAGAAGAGAAGGAATGTAGTTGAAAAGTATTGAATTTCCAAATTTTCACAGGTGTAATCCATGGTTTAAGGAAAACTTCCATTCTGTACCACTGCAGATAATATGCAGAAAATTTTCTCTCTAAGCCCCCAGGCCCCCAGACTTTGCCTCTGGCTCTGCATGGGTTATGGGAAGCATGGGGTGCATATTTCAAAGTACTTTCAAAGAAATGCAAAATTTTTCCAGTTGTTTAGGCAAATAAACTTTGCATCATTTTCAGCAGCTCTCAACCAGCATTGGGAGAGGCCTCAAGTGAGGTCCTGTTATTCTTACATCAGGTATCTGGGGCATTTTCAACAAAGAAGACACCATCCTTAAACTCCTGTTACTTTTGTTTGGGTTCACATTCAATTAACCCTTTACACTGAACTTGGTCCTTCTCGCTCTCCACAACTCCCTGACAGGAGGGTGCAGCTGGGTGGGGTCGGGCTCTGCTCCCAAGGAACTGTCAATGGGACAAGGAGACACAGTCTTCAACTGGATGTTTAGGCTGGACATTAAGAAGAATTTCTTCTTAAAAAGGGTGATTAGATATTGGAAAGGGCTGCCCAGGGAGGTTTGGAGTCCCCATCCCTGGAGGTGTCCAAGGAATGACTGGATGTGGCACTCAGTGCCATGGTCTCCTTTACAAGGTGGTGTTCAGTCGTAGGTTGGACTCAATGATCCCAGAGGTCATTCCCAACCTAACTGATCCTGTGATAGAGCAATGTGACCTGAATCCACACAAGCAGCTGAACTGAAATTCTTACACAAGTACCAAAAAGCACATAAATCAGGCAGAAAGCAGCTTACTGGAGGAGGGCTGGACAGGTTGACAGTGCCAGTAATAGTATAAACTGCATTAATTCAGGCTTTGTCTCTGCAGGCAGATTCTATGTCACTTGGTCTGTTCTTGTATTTGGGTGTCATTATGTAGATTCTGACATCAGTGCTGCTCCCAGCGTGGGCACAATGATATCAGAACCCAGATGCCTCATGCCAGTCAGGATTTACTCCCATTTGCACACAAGAAGCAGCTATGCTAGGAATTTACACCAGCAGGCACAGCCAGACCTCACAGTGATTCACCAGATTTCATGACACAAATATAACTAAAAGAATATCATTTCTCTAAGCAGGCAATCTCATAAACTTCCACAGAGCTAATTCTGGTAGGATGTGTGGAGCATGGAACATCAGGGCAGAGATGTTACCATAGTCTCACCTCAGCATTTCAAAAGCTGTGCACAGCTTTACTCTGTCTTCCCTAGACACTAGGGCTGTACCAGAGGCTGGTCCTAGGAAATCCCACAGCAGGAAAGACATGATTCTGCAAACTGCTTTTATGTAAAATCACCTGGCTCCTCCAATTCCTCATGGACAGCTGAAAAACAGGTGTCCTCAGACGGTGTGGGACCAGCCATCCCCAGAAAGGAGAAGAGTGACCACCGTGGGGTCAGAAAGTGGTGGCCAGTGCTGCAGCAAAGCCCTGGTTCCTCAGTAGCCCTGTGGCCACCTCCTTGTGGCCCCCCAGCAGTCAGTGTGGGAGTCCTGCAGCCGCTGCCAAATCCCAGCTGGGAAGCAGCAGAGGGGCTTGTAAAGGATTCTGCAAACAAGGACAGGAAATACTTTCTGGCATTAGCTCCTTTGCAAGAAGCTGTTACGGGGATGTCTGTGGGTTGCCCATCTGCTGCTAGAGCAGGGCATGCCATGGCTGTGCTTTGAGCAGAGCATGGATTGAGCATCCTTGTTTTCCCTGCCAATTCCAGCCCTCGGTGACTGCCTGAGGATGCGCATTTGCAGCTAAGGCTGATATTGTCCATAATCATTTAGGCAGATTACTGAAGGCTCAGCTCCTCTGTGTTGTCATTGTCTCACTCATTCTTTCCTTCTCCTGCCTCTGCATGATTTGAACTGGAATATATTTCTATTCATAGTATATACTATAAACAGAACTGCAGCCTATCAAGTGGCATCTCTGAGACAAATACTCTGAAAAGTTTGCTTTTGGATCAATTCACCAATACCAGCTTCCAAACAGCTTGATTTCAAGTGATGTTACTGCAAATCATGCCTGCTTACCCTTCAAACACTAGCTATGGATTATCTGTTACCAGAATCAACAGTTACATTGTTTTTTGCTTTCCCGGGCAGTCCTGGAAAGCAGCCTACTACTTTCACGAAGTAAACTTTCTGGGAGTACAGTAAAAGGTTTTATTTCCCTGGAAAAGATTTCAATTTTTTGTTAAAAACAGGCTTCAGTGTAATGATGCAATCCTAAAAAATCTGTGTGGGTAGCCTCAATTTTTCATATTCCAGCTAAAGCACGAGGAAAGAGGGGACTCATGATACATAAAATCAGTTTCCAATGATTATTTCACTCTGCTTCTTTTCAACAAAGAAAGTTAATCAGTTCTGTACACTCAATTGCCCTGAAACAGCAGCAGAAGCTTTAAAGAATGTTTTTTGATATTTCTAAAGAAGGAAAAGCAGCCTGGCCCTTGATCCGCTTTACAGTAGTTTCAAAGCAGAAGAATGACAAGGAAATGCTTTTGCTATGCAGGAGGCAATAGACGCTAAGACTTAAGCTTTGGCAAAGGAATGGCTTAGTAAAGCTCAGCTGTACATCACAAGTCTAGTAGTTAATTAGGCAGCTCATTAGAGGCCAGGTTTTCTTGGCATTCTAAATCCAACAGGAGCAGCTGGCTGGCTGCTATGTATACGTGGCATTGTTGTGAAGGGAGAAATGTCACCACGTCCTGGCTGGAGCGGGGAGTTTGTTTCACCTGCAACGTGGTCAGTAGGTTTCAAAACAAGAATAAACTGTTTAGTGAAACCTGGTATTAGGTCAGAGCCCGCTGACCAGACCTAAAACAGGATGTGAGCACCAATGTGGACAATTTGGTGGAATGTAAGGGTGGAAGAACATGTCCTCAGGTCTTCTGAGTTATCTACCCCTCGTAGGGCTTGCAGTTTGGGATCCTGTGGGCCTCAAAGTGCCACAGTTTCACAGCCTGGAACAGCTGGGCATTTTGCTTATTGGGGTTCAGATGTTTCATGTTTCTCCACCTTTGCCCCTGAGGGATGCTGAGCCTACAGAGCTTTTTAAATCAGAATGAGAGGAACCCACAGGATTAGGCTTTGTACCAGGCCAAGCTGCACATCACCTTCTTGTAATGCACAGCTAAAACCTTTACAGTTCTGCTCACTTCTTCTGGTTCCTGTACAACAGCTCATCAGCTAAAGCCTTTTCCCAGTAAGAATGTGATCCAGCTACAAATTCCTTCCAGAGATGAGGCCAGTTAGAAGCATGGTTTTTAGGAGAGCACTGTAGGGTCAACACCAGGCTACTGCCATGCACACAGGGAGCTGTGGCTCCTCCTGGAGCAGCCCCTGCAGCCAAGGTTTCTCTAGCCCAGGCTGCAGCTGCAGTGCAGTCAGTGAAGGGACCCAATTTTTGGTCCCTATTCTCATCCTCCTTCTTTCCCACTGAACAGCCTGTGGTAAATTACAGAGACAGCCTTCTCTCCGTGCTTGAGGAACCCAGACCACCTCAGTCCAAGCGCTGCGCTCCACTCAGCGGCTTCAGGTCACGATTCCTCTCGTTCTCACCATATGAATTACTCACTACACAGTGACAGACCTTTGGTCAGAGGGGCGGAAAGTTTCCTTAACACCTGGAACAGCTTACGACCTCCTGGTTAAGGACCCCTCCTGGGAGGTGGGCCATACAGACCTAAAATCCCTCAAGCAGAGGAAGGAATTAAGCACGACTTTCCGACTTCCTGCAGCAGCGTTCCCACCGCAGCCCTGGGCAGGGAGGGTGGGGTGAGGTGGTGTTAGGAACACACACATCCACCCTCCCTTGTGCTCCTCGGCAAAGTGGGTGAACTTCTACTATGTCACAGCAACGTGGAATGGCACACGTGGCTTAAAAAAGCAATGTTGAAATGAACAGCAAGGATTCGGGGTGAGGAAGGACTCCTGTCAGACTCACTGCTCCGTCCTCCCCTGGCCACATTCTGAGAGGGTGGCCAAAGCCTGGTTCCCTTCTGAGGAAAACCACAAGGGTGATACCTGCCATATCCACCAAAACAAAACCCACACGTATTTCTCCAGTGGTTTACTTAAAAATTGAGGTTGTTTGCTTTTGGGGTTCATGTGATAAATACGGGCCTGAGGCTTGGGTATTTGAAAGAAAACACGGCAGAGTTATGCAAACCACAGGTTATTTAAAAATATGGACAAAATGCACATAAAGCATTTGGAATCTGCATGGGGAGGAGAAGTTTCAGTTATGAAACTGGTGACTGGTGACAAAGTAAAAATGTGTGATTTAACCTGCCTAAGCCACAGTTCCTTTGTGGGAAAACTCCACACCATCTCTCTAGATCAGGGTGAATCAAACTTCTCCTCTATCAGTTATGTCCCACTTTATTTTCCCTAGGGACATTATTTAAATGTATTAGACGTACCAAAAAGTTGGTGAAAACACTATGAAACTCGTAGACACATCACACTCCCATTTCTTCAGAGTAATAATAATAAACAGTGAAATCTATTCTATTGCCCATTGGTACAGTGACTTGTTTTACTGCTAGGGGATAATAATTGTTGGAAGATGATAACAGAGAAAAGAAGAAGAAAAAAAAAAAAGAAGAAGAAAGAAGTAGAGCCAAACAAAGCATGTGCTCCATGCAATGAAATTATCATCTACAGAGCTGAGATAATACAAAGCTTGCTGTTAAATTTCAACAGCACTGCCAGATGGACAGTTAAACTAAATCAAACATACCAGCCCCATATAATTACTGTGTATAAAAAGGCAGGACAGTGCCCTTTGGCTCTAGCATGAACTCTAGCTTGAGCCAGGCATGATGGTACTATCACAGATGATGCTAACAAGCACTTAGGAAAGGATTTTTTCTTGCTCCTAATGTCTGTATCTACTGTGAGAAACATCTATTTTAATCTTCAGATGATTCAGAACTGGGGGGAGAGGAAGAGAGCTGGATTTTGTCCAAATGCATTCAATAGTTCACTTGAAATTTAACTAAGGGCCACTTGAAATTTAACTAAGGGCCACTAATGAAACAGATTGGATGCATTCTAGAGAGTAATTGCAGAGCAGGCTGGACCTCAGAAAAAGAACAGTGTGAGTTCAACTGCAGTTTGCAAGTCCCATCTAATCTGTTTTGCTACTGTGACAAGTAATCTGGCAAGTGTTTTGTTGCACCCATAAAAATCTGAAGATAATCTGCTTGCAGCTTCTGCGAACTGTTCACAATAAAAAAGGCTGAAACACACTAAACTCTAAATTTGCTGTTGACTTCACTGCCACTGAGAGCAAGGGAGCTAATCTCCAGGGAAAGAGGGCTTTGCAAGCTCTTCCTCCTCCCCACCACACAGCCACTTCCCCATGGGGTGGAGGACTCACCTGGCCACCAGAATTGAATCCTTGCACCACCACATTCCATGGAGGATACCCTAGGATTCATGCGGCCCTAAGATGTACAGCTGCTGTCAAGGACTCAGCCACAAAATTGTCCAACAGCAGGGGACCCATGTACTCTCTAAGACTGTTAGGGTCAAGCTGCCTTGAGGAAATTTAGAAATATCAGAAAATTATCACGTTTTCTAAACCGTCCAGTCAGACCTCTGTAGTGCTTGATCTTGCTCATCGTGGGTCAGAATGAGAGATGGGATCACTGGGAAAATACACTTCTCATTATCAGATTTAAATAATCATTGTGGAACCCAACTAAATTCCTGCAATGTTTGGTGACAGATAATTTCTGTGTCCACTGAAGGTTTTCACAATGGCCAGACATGTTCCTCTAGTGCTCCTTGCATCTACAGAGTAAACATAGGGATCCACTGTGGCTAATGGACCCCTGCCATCACCGATAAGCAACACAAAGCCTAAAAACAGCTTTAACATGTTGCCTGTATCACCCCAAACTGAATTCATGTTCATATTGACTTACTATGGTCTGCAGCATAATTGCTTTAAAGCCCTTATCCAATTAAACACAGATTATGACCAGAAAGAAGTGGCTGTTTTAACTCAGAATCAGTAAATTTCCTTCTACATTTTTTCGCATGGGAAGTGCTTCCTAGTATGAATGATGATGATGATGGCCATAATTTGAACTTACATAACATAATTTGAACCACTACTAATTTAATAATAAAGGAGAGCTACCAATGCCCTCTCAGCCTATCAATGGTTACTAATTTATCTTTAAAGAAGTAAAGACAACCAAACAGGACAAAGCAACACTGCTGAATTCTGTCGGGATTCCTCCTTCATAAGGAACTCAAATAAAGCCCTCTTTTGGTGTAAAAAAATGACATCCAAGCAAATGTCACTCTGGAGCAAAGATAATTATTATATTAGGGATTTGTACGGCACCAGCCATGCACAATGCAGATTCTATCTACACAAAACCAGTTCCATACAGCCGAGGCCGTGCATTCAGCTGACAAACGATCTGCAAATATTATTCTGTTGACTGAGAGACACGAAGCCCAAGGTGGCCTCAGGTAGTAAACAACGATGGAAAATGTACCTCACACGTTTGCCCAGTGCCTGAAACCCGCAGCACTTAGAAAGAGACATCTGGATGTTCAAAAATCAGCATGACGATATTCAGAGCCCATCAAAACACGCAGCCACGGCTCGGCGTCTTGTAGCTTAGCAACCAACTTCATCCATCCAAAACAGAGTTGTAAAAGTGGTGTTCTCCTGCCAACTGCTGCCACTCTCATTGAAAAGCTAAACTGGAAAAAATCTCTCCTTTAGTTCAAAGTGGGGCTGTTTTCTCCAGGAAACATCTCCACTGCTTTTTCATCCTTTAACCCTTTTCATGTTTACATTCCATGGGGAGCAAATAGATTCATGTTGACATTTCAAGGGTAAGCATATAAAAATCGTGTGGGCTCACACACACTCCCTGCAAAGAACATCATGAACACATGTAGCAAGAGACTCCAGTCTGGTTCTTAATTCAGTCAAACACTGCCAAACAATGTGCGTGTGCACACAGCAAAGCATTAAAGCAGATTAAGTTGTCCTGAACTGCATCTAGGAGCTAATCCCAGAGCTAAAGCTGTTAAAATGTAAACCAAGCAAACACAAGCCTGTGCTTTTTTTCTCATGAAGCAGCCCTGAGTAGCAGTGCAAGCAACATTTGCATCTTAAGAGTGGAAGCAGACCACAGGAACTGTGGTGTTTTGTTTATTTTGGGTACTACTTACATCCCAAAGAAGTAACTCTATGCATTGCTCACGAGTCTTTGACAGTGGATTACTGATTAGCAGCACCCTCTCATTCTGGCAGGAGGGTGTCCATGCAAAGAAATACAGCTAAGCATCTGTAGAGCAAGTGCACTTTAGAGTCATATCCTATCTCAATCCAAATTAACTTAATAATTGATGTTGAGGTTCACTTAATAATTGATGTTGAGGTTCACAGTTGCCACCCTAAGCGTTTCCGAATTGTCATATAGCCCAGGGAAATAAGTGGGAATATTGGCAGGGAGAAACACTCTTCAGAGAGAAATGATGGATTCTGGCCCAGCCATTAGAAAAGATGTTTATAGCAAACCCCAAAGCATTCTGACCCAGTCCAGGTAGCCTGCTTTCATTCAGGTTATAGTGATAAAAAAATGGAAGCTTGCAAATTGCACTGATGGGCTTTAAACTGCTAAAAGGGGCTCCTGTTGTACAAGTGATGCCTGACTGACACAGAACCTAATGTTTCAACTATTTACAGCTAGGAAAGCAAGCCAGGCGCTTTTTTTCCCCCCTTCTGGAGCAACTCCTTCCACAAACCATCCAAAGCATCCTTTTTGGCAGGCTCGTACGATGTAGCAAAGCCGGAGAACTCAAATGAACGGAAAGTCATGCAGTTATTTTTTTCGTACTTGGGGAAAGGGAAAAAAAGAAAACACCAAACCCAAACCGCTGAAGGGATATTCTTACAGAAGAACTTCATTGCATAAACTCGGCCACATGTCTACCAGAGCAATGTCCCTTAACGACCTCTGGCAATGCAATTAATCAACAACCCAGCGTGGAGCAACAAGGCACACCTCTGCATGGGCAACACCAGCCCACAACTGATCAGGGCACCCACTGGGGGGACAAGACAGGCACTGCAGCCCCTCGCCACCAGCAACTCACTCAGCTTGTGCAGCTCTGTTTACCTGCGGTCTGCATTTACGTCCTACACTTGAACCACAAGTGCTGCCGGCTTCCAGTGCGGTGGAGCTATTCTTGCTGGAAATAGCGTCCCAATGTGCTCCACAAGCAAGACGTCTGTACTCTTAAGGTGCTCTCCGCCACTCTCACTAGCAGGTTTGTTTGGGGATTAATTTAGGTTAGGAAGTGCTATCGGCCCTTCCTGCCTGGACCACCTCTGCAGAGAGAGAGGAGCCGGGTGTTAAGCATCTCACTGGGACAGACAGGACAAAGTCACGTCTCAAGCAGAGGGACGTCAGGCTGAGTCCCACGATCAAAGTTCCCACCTCTCCACCTGGCTGGGGTCCCAGCACTGCACCGGTGTAGCCACAGCAGGGCTGACAGCACAGGGCAGGGGACACACACATCTCAACCCCTCTGCCATGCCGGCAGCTGTGCGTGGGTGCCGGTCCCTGATGGAAGAGCTGGATCCATGAGTGGGGAGGCAACCCGTGGGCAAAGCCGAGCAGGGTGGCTGGAGGTCCACCGGCCCGGCCACCCCACGCTCGAGGGACACCTCGTCGCTGTCACGGCCATGCCTACGGCCAGGGCCATGCCTACCTCGCGGGTGAAGAGGATGGCGGCATCGTAGTGCTCCTCGTGGTCGTCGTCGAGGCGGTTGTGCTGGTGCTGCCACTTGCAGAAGTTCTTGAGCGTGGTGGCGGCGTTCCTGTTGACCTCCAGCCCCTTCTCCTTGTCGCCCAGCGCCACCACCTTCACCACGGCCAGCCGCACGTGGTTCTCCAGGCTGGCGTGCGCGTAGAGCCGGGAGGCGATGGAGGCCAGGGTGAGCAGGTAGTGCTGCAGCCCCTTCCCGTACTTGCGCACCATGGAGGCGTCGGCCACCAGCAGCAGCTCCACCTGCCGGGCCCGGGACACGGAGCGCCGCCGCCGCCGCCGCCCGTCCCCGCCCGCCGGCCCGGCGGGGTCTCGGGTCTCGCAGCTGGTGCGGGCCGGCACCGTCTCGAAGCTGAAGCTCTCCCTGCGGAAGACGTGAGGGGTGCGGGCCGGGCCCTCGCCATAGATCCGCGCTCCAGCCTCTCCCTGCGGGCCGCGGCGCGCCGGGCGCACGGTGTAGCGGGAGCGGCCCACGGCGAAGAAGCCGTCGAGACCGCCGCAGAGGTTGAAGACGGCGAGCGAGCGCGGGCTGCCGTCCACCGTGCCGCGGTAGTGGCAGCGCGGCCCGTCGCGCTCCAGGTCGAGCAGGAAGCGCTGTCCCCCGGCGTAGAGCACGTAGCCCGCCCTGCCGCCCCCCGCATAGGTCGGGTCGAGGCGCCGCACGGCCCCGCGGGGCGGCCCGG
>VZTI01003071.1:277920-309428 GCA_013397865.1 Struthidea cinerea | reverse complement strand
CGTGTGTGTGTGTGTGTGAAAAACGCGAGGTTTGCCCCGAATCGCTGGGAGCCGCAGAGCCACGCGGGGCTCGGGATGTCCCCGGGCCGGCAGGGCTGTGCTTACCTCGCGTCCTGCCGGGGCTGCGGCTCGCAGTGCTCGGGGAAGAGGAGGAGGAGGAGGAGGAGAGGTCCGTGCCTGGCTCCGGAGCCAGCGAGGGAGCGGCCGCGGCTCTGCCGGGCTGATGGAGCGGCCGGGGCAGCGGGGAGGGGGTCCCGCCGTGTCCCCGCTCGGCCCCGGCCCCGGCCCCTGCCCCTGCCCCGGGCAGCGCCGAACTTCCCGTCTTTGTCTGGGCAGCCGGTCTGCACCCAGCCTGTCATTAAGAGCCGGCAAGCTGTCATCCACTTGGGCGGACTGTGATTCCCCCGAGCCCCGGCGGCAGAGTGGGCGGGGAGGAGGTAATGCTTGCTCTGACCTCCGCGGTGACTTCGGACCCTTAGATCATCCCCGCGCTGTGCCACAGACCCACTAACCCCGTCCCCTCGTCCGCCACTCCCTGCTTGGGGCTCCGGCAGGGACACGGCAGAGGGCAGGTGACTGCAGTCACCTCTGCGCCTGAACATTGCCAATGGAGTGAGGGGAGATGGCAAGCAGCTCATTCCCCGCCGAGCTCGTGGGCTGGAAGGGCTCTGGGAAGGTGAGAGCAACGGGACTCCTGAGGATTCTGACTCATTTCCCCCTGCTGAGGTCCGGACCCCACACCGAGAAACAAAAGTGCTTATTTATCCCATGTTTCCTCTCCACGTCCCAAGACGGTGCCAGGAACAGGTGCTCTCTGGCTGCAGGACTCCGCAGAGATGCAGGTCTCCAACCTCATCCTCACCTGCAAGCAGCATCTCGGCCTGACCACTCTGTCTGGAAGAGAATGATGTGCACACCTGTAACGCTTGGCAGGGTCAGGATGGGATGCACAGACCTGCCCCTGGAGCTTCCAGGGGCTGCTTTGTGAGTCCACCACTTCTCTAAGGAACAGCTTAACTAAAGCCACAAAAGCTCCAAAAATTAATATTCCCATGTAAATGATTGCATTAACACAACCCTGAGGTCGTGCTTATGAAATAAGCACCAAAGTTTTGCAGGTGTTCATTCTTCTTTTTCCATTTTTCCAGAAATGGTGATACCTGTGAACCAAAGTTTATTTCTCAACCTCTTTGTGTTTCTTTTTCAGTGTTCTATCATCACCAAAAATTCTTGACTGGAGTCAGTAAGTTTCAAAATTAATAAGAGTTATATTTTAGGAAGGTCATGTTAACGTTTTTGGGCATTGGGCCAGGACTATTCAACATTTAAAAATTTAAACATTTTCTTGGTTACTTTAAACTCGTTATAAAGTTAAAACAGCAGAAAAAAATTAAAGGGAGAGAGTGAGAGAAGATATATTTTGATTGAAAAAAGAACCTGTAATTTTCTTGGATGGGTTTTACTTTTCCTTTGAGCCTAATGCATGTCTGCTCAGCACCAACAATATTTTTATTGACTTCACTGGGACCTGATCAAGCCCTGGATTCTCAAATGTGTCTGGGTCCAAACTCCCAGATACCCCTGGGAGAGGTGCTAGAGATGAGATCTGGGATAAGGAATGTTATGTTGGATAACAACCTCAGCTAGTCTCATTAAAGAAGTGTTAGTTTGTCAATGAAAAGGCATATGGTGCACAAGAGGCCAGTGTAATGTTCTCCCAGGCTACAGCCTAATTCCAACTGTCCAGCCATATAACCTTGGAAAAACAGGAATGCTTAGAAAGGCTGGTGATAATTAAATGGTGTGTCCCACTGCTCATCTCTGGAGTTGTCTTTGATTTCCCAAATGACAGAAGAAGTTGGCTGGGCTGCCCTGTTTCACCGAGCAAGGATCCAGGCTTTCCAGGAAGGTACAAATTAGTTTGTGCAAATTATTCCACAGATTAGGAAATCTGTCCTGTTTACATTTCAAAAGTGCAATAACTCAGCACAGCAGTGCAGTCATGGAAAGATGGGTCAGTCATGCCTTGTGCAAGGAGAGGGAACATCTTTTATTCTGAGAGCCTGGAAGTGCAAGGATAAATCACTGGGATGAATCATCTCTCTCCTCACAGTTTTGCCCTCTTAGCCTCTTTTTACAGTTACAGCACTGCCTTTAAACAAGAAATCCTGTTAGCATGTCCCAAGTTGTGGATGACACTAAATCCTTGTCAAACAGTTCTGACCTGGAAGTTTCAAGGCTGACCTTTCCCAACTGAGAGATATAGAGCCACAAACCCTCAATTAGCTTTGAGGCACAACACACGTTTCGTACACTTTGGATCGAATTCAATCCTGATGAAAGAAGACGCAATCCCCTGGAGAGTCTGTGAGCTACAAGCTGCTGTCATTACAGTTGTGTTCCACCCCCTGGGTTTGTCCATGAAACCCTTTAGGATCCTTCAAATAACAGCCTGGGTTGCAGGGGATTCCTGATCCTATAGTGTTTTAGCCATGTAAGAAACTGCTCTGAGCATTATAAACACGCACATGAAGGAGTAGCTTGAGAGATGTGGAGATACTGGCAAAGTTGTTAATGATTTTATCCAGGTGTCCTTCCAATTTTTTATAAAAAGGTCCTGTTTTACATCACCTCTTTTTCAATTCTCAGGCACATTAGAAGGGGTAGAGAAACACAAATCCAAGGTCCTGTGTCTGCCCACAGCCCCCTGACAGTAGTCAAGGCCTAGGAGGGATGTCCCACACACCACCACCTGTCTTTCACCATGAATTTAACTCTTCCTTCTTGGAAATTAAAATAATTCTGTTCAGCTTTCATTGTTCTGGTGTTGGGGCTTTCTGGCATTTCTCTGTCATTGCACAGGGAAGATGGCAATTACTGTGGGAAGTAACATTTGTTCTGTAAAATTACAAGAAGGCCGAATCAAACCCAAGAAATTTGCCTGCCCAACGTGTTCTAAATACCAACAAATCAGCTTTTGATAGACTTGTGATGGACACAGGGCTATAGCTGGGAATGGACCCAGGTTTGGGAAAGATCCTATTCAAAAATCTACCTGTAGGAACACAATTCTTAACGTAGCACAGCTTTGTCCCTCCTGAGGGTCGAAAGCCTCTGTTCTGTTAACTTTATAGGAAATTTTATTAGGATGATGATCAGAGGGATGGAGCAGCTCTGCTAATGAGGAAAGGCTGAGAAAATTAGGATTGTTCAGCCTGGAGAGAGAAGATTTTGGGGTGACTTAATGCAGCCTTCCAGTCCCTGAAGGGAACTTAGAGGAAAGATGGAGCAAGATTATTTATAAGAGCCTGTAATGATGGGACAAGGGGGAATGGCTTCAAATCGAAAGAGAGTGTGTTTAGATTAGATGTTAGGAAAACATTTATACTCTGAGAGTGGTGAGGCACTTGAGCAGGTTGCTCAGAGAAACTGTGGGTACCTCATCCCTGGAATTGTCCAAGGCCATGGTTTGTTGGTCTTGCAGCAGTTTTAACAATGCAAACATTATGATTACAATGCTCAAGGCTGCTCATTTTAAAGCTTCCCTACAGTGATGCATTAAAACCACTGAAGAAATTTATTTCTGAAGAGCTTATTATTAAATAAAATACTCATTATAAGTAATTTTGCAAAGTACTCATACAGATTAATATTTTAGGCTAGTGTTCTGGCTATTCCAGCATTTGGAATAAGTTATACAGCCTTTAACCCCCACCCTAGGATGGCAACACAGTCAGCATTATCTCTTTTTTTGGACCATGTGTCTTTCTGTGGCTTGGATGCTGTGAAAACCCACTCAGATGGAGACCTCCTGGCAGCTGTTCTGAGTGACTCTAACTTGCTTGTTGATATTGAAATGGGTTTGTGGTTGATAAATAAGACAACACCACCATTATTGGTGCATCCTTCCTGCCAGTCTCACCAGATGTCTTGGGAGCTGAGTGCTCCTGGAGACTGAGGTAACTTCTGCATCCTTATCCTCTTGCCTGTGGCAAAGGCAGCTCGCTGTGGGCTGCACCTTCTCCCATTTCCACAGCTGGCATTCCCTCCACACGCAGCCGGCATTTCCAAGGAGTCCAGGACAAAGTTTTTACAGACCTTAAATTATTTATTTAAAGGTCAAGTAACATCTACCTCAGGAAAACAATCAGGAAGTGTTTTCACAAGGCAGACACAGGATGGTGTTCCTCAGTTTCTTGGACGCTATTAGCCAGGTTGTGCCCCTCACAACCACCCCTGCATTTGGCCACCACCCATAGCTGTTGTAACTGGCCAGGCTCTTCAGTTTCAACAAAATCATGAACTTAAGGCAGTCACATTTGGTGAGGAATGCAAGTGTTTTTGGTGTGAACACAGTGGCTTTAAAGCAAAATGTTTTACTTGCTTCTTTATGGTCAATGACATCTTCAAGGGAGCAAAGGAGACGCCTTTGGCTTGGGGTTTGTGCTTTCATAAGTGGCATGTGCAAGCAGTGGATCAAGGGTATCAGAGTTCCAGTAGGCTGAAAATTTTACATTTGACACCAGCTTCATTTTTCTGTCAGAGCTGAGGAGGCAGCCCTGAGAGGTGTGGAGTTAAGTGGGTCGGGCACTTTTAAAATACTGTGTTGTTTTACTGTAACAACTCCAGAATATTGTGAGTTTGTGGGTACCGTATCAAATTAAAATAGGAAACTGCCTGAGGCCTGGCTGGAAATCAGATTGTTGAGGTATCAGCTCACGGAGGAGGAAAAGAGATTTCTGCAAGATTAATCACATATAAAACTCTATCATGTAATAAAAGTACACCTCTTACAGGTATCCAGGGGAGGGGTGAGCTGACTGATAAAAGCAGCAGTGAGATTGTCCAGTTAAGAGGAAAAGGAGGTGTAAACGACAAATGGTATTTCTTCATTTTCAGGCATTAACCTGGAGAACAGACTGGAATGGGGTCCTCACCTTCCGACAACTGCTGCAAGAAATGGACTCACATAAGCCCTAACACAAGTGAATAATTGTGACCATTGAACCTACCATGAATTTTGTTTAAAAACACATGTTGGGTGGAGGCAGTGCTCTGCAGGAAGTATCACATGGTAGTAGAGTAAGCATCAGACCCTTCTCCTTTTTTATTTTCTGAACAGCAGCAAGATAATCAGAGGAAGGGTAAAATGTTAAACTTTCCTTCTAAAAAAATGACACTTGTTATAAAAATACATTTTAACGGTGCAAGATATGCATGTGATGTATTCTACAGCTGTTCCTTCAGAGGAGTAGACGGCCTGAAAAACTCTTGAGTGTAGTTTATATGAGGAGCAGCAGACATTTAGTTAATCTCAGTCCTAGAATTTTACAACCAATATGTGGTCTCTGAACATCTCTGCTCTAGTTAGCAGAACATCTGTAGTAGAAAAACAGAGCTCAAATAAATCTGCATTCTCTCGTAGCCCTCCAAACCTTACCACTTTTTGTCATTATTTCTTTAAATATTTTTCCGAAGATTTGAATGTTCAGCTTCTCCCTGTCCTCGCAGCCCTTCTTTTGCACATAGCCTGGATATAGATCCTATGTTCTGAAATAGCTAGATCTGAAATTCTGGGGCAATGATAATAAAAGAAATGCCTCAAATGTTCTTTTTCTTTTTTTTCTTTTCTTTTTCGGTCAAGTTCGCAGTTGCTGCAAATTGGGATGGGTCCACGTGGGCAAATTGTTAGAGGCATAGCTTTATGAATTTACACATCTATAAATGATATTCCAGTGCTGGAGGTGGAATATCTTTTTCCACATCATGTGAGGCATAAACCAGAAAATGTACTTCCCTAGACTTCAAAGTCGAAACTGTAAGAGTGATTAAAGAGAAATTTAAAACAAACATCGCCTTGCCAGATCTCACCTGGCATTCATACACACGCTCCACCACTTCAGAGATCAAGTTCTGGTTGCTGTGTGCACAGAATTTTCCATCTCAATCCTGGTTGCCCTGAAACTGGGGGAGGAAGGACTTTGCAGGTCCTGTGAGGAAGGAGGGAATGCTCACAGGTGGCACCACTGCGTGGCCCACAGCTTCTTCTGGTTTGTCCTCTCTCCAAAGAGAAATCTTTGCCATGAAAGGGAAAGGTGGAGAACCTACAGCTTGCTCTCCCAACATTAATCCCAAAGCTGGATGATTTTGAGAGCTCTTGCTGTCTAAGAGGGCATGTAGGTGCTCCCAGGGTGCTTTTAGGGTAGGATCATGAAGTTGCTTTTGGATTCTCCTGTTATCTCCTGTTATCTGCTGACTGTGCTTTGGTTTGCACCAGGGAGGGGTCACGGAGGATTCCTTTGGGATGAAACTAAACCAGAAATATGATCCCGTGGGCACACAGGCCACAGGAATAGATAGAGCTAAACCAAACAAATCCGCCTAGAGATGGATGCCACACCCTGAGCCAACTGTTCATGTCCGGATCTCCCATCCAGCTGCATTCCTTCCTAGAGCAGCCAGTCCTGCTACTTTTGAGGAACATCAGGACACAAACAGGCCGCAGTGTCAGCTGAGCCCTAGGCAACCTTCCTTTTCAAAGGTTTTAGACACTGTGCAGGCTGAGATGTTCCATCTGTAAGGGACGCAGCTTTTGGGGTATATTTTCCTGCCTTTAGCAGTGGAAAACATCCATTTAATGATTAGCCCAACATGTTAATGATCAGCACATACATTTTAACGTTTAGCACGTATCTTGCAGAGCACTCGCTTCCCTCAGAAGGGCTGGGAGGTCCGTGTGACATTTAAATGCTATTTTAGTCCTATTTTAAGGGCTGAAACGGGTCTCAAATGATGCATTAGGCTCAGGCTGGCCTTGGGCGTAAGGGTGCGATTCACCCCAAAAGAAGAGCCCAAACACAAGTCTCATCACAGCTGCAATATTCATTTCTGGAAGGAGCCCAGCAGGTCTTATCCAAGCCACTACAGACAAGCAGTTTGAGTTTTTCCAGTTCCTAATGATTACACAGTATCCTGGAGTCAGTTGGACAACTTCCACCGAGAGTGAAACTCTTTGTATTTAATATCCCCCGAAAATAAAAGTGGTATAAGAGAAGGGCCTCAGTCTTTTTCTTCTTTTATTGCTGCTGTTGAAAAGGTTTAGCCCACAGGGATTGGAGCACTGGGCAAAAATACAAAATATGCAGTACATCCTGTTACACCAAAGCAGGCAGATCCTCTCCCGTAACAACCAGACCGGTACAATGGGAGACTTTGTCTGGTTTTCCTGACCATGCAGCCTGCATGGGCTGTCATTAGGGTTTCCATTTCAGGAAGTTAAATGGTGGAAATTGATAAATATCACGACTCCTTTTTCACCATTGTTCCGGGAGGGTGTGTGTTTGAAAGGGATGGGGGAGCTCTTTTACCTGATACTGCAAAGGGCCACAGGAAATTATTTCCCTCTTTGCTGGACACCCAGAATATCATCAAATATGAGTCTTGGAAATCTTCAGCAGCCATGATACAAAGAAATTTGAAAAGAAATAAATAAATGCAGTGTTTAACAGATATAATATATGGGCAGAGCAGAGACCAGCTTGATCTTGAGTTGATGTGAACAACTGGTCCTTTCAAAATCCATCTATCCTGACCTTCAGCAGGAGAAAAACCAGAGCAGGTCCCCTAGACAAAAACACCCTTCCACTCTACATCATGCTACAAAATCTCTTGTGGCCTGGAATGGATTTGCAAAGCAGTATCTAAACACCCAGCCCACCCTTCAGGGCATTTGAACAGAGCAAGAAACTTCCCAAACAACCCAAACTTTTGCTCTCCCATGTTGTCTGAGTTGCAGAGATTTCGTCATAGCCTCAGGGCTGTTTTCCAAGTCACCTACTCTCTCTCAGAACCCTCCTGCTTCTCTGCTGTCTTGCCTGCAATATTTTCACATTTTTTTTCTCCCAAGGGAGCATTTTGAAATGTTCATGTCATGGTCTAGATCATAACCACACCAGGCAACCTTATTTCCTTCCTGATGTTTACTGGGGTTTATGTGCTCCAATATGAACTGACAAATGTGTGTACTCAAGCCCTTGCCAGTGAACAGCACGCCTTTCCATGGTTCATAAAAACTCACCCATCCCCGGTGTAGCAGAACCATTCTCCTCTGCTCAGAGCAGGAGTTCACCACTTCCAAACACAGAAACCATATGGGGACATGTTTTAAGAGAAAACATAACCAAGCAATGTCCCACCCATGACCCTTCCCAACAAAAACCTCCCCTTTCCATGCTGGAACTCCATCCAGTACAGGCACCTGGTGTCCCACAAGGTGCCAGCTGCTGTTGTGTGAGGGAGATGAGTGTTGGCACTTTGTGCCGTGTGTTCACACCCAAAACACTCAGCTTGACCCACTTGACTCGTTAAAATTTGGTATTTTCAGGGAAGAAATGAGAACTTTTGTAAAGGTGTTCCAATGCTTATTAACCTTAAAAAGTGGCATCTAACTCCTAATCTGGATCCCTTTTGCTGCAGTGCCCCGACATCACACCTTATTAAACATTTCCCTGCCAGTCTGAAGAGTCTGCTACTTCTTTTTCCTAGTTAGTCAAATTATAGATAATAGCTCATCACTCTGGCACTTCCCTTGTGAGGCTTAAGCACAGTAAGGACCTTGTGCATATGCAAATAACAATTTTTCAGTATTTCAGTCCCTGTCTTGGCCTCCTTCAGCTAATCAAAAATATCTCTAAGCTGTGGATATTGCTGCTGGACAAAGCCATGCTGCATCTTGACTTCCGTAACTCTGTTGGGCAGAGACCACACCAGGAACTCATTACCAAAATGATCAGAGGGCTGGAGCAGCTCTGCTGGGAGGAAAGGCTGGGAGAGTTGGGATTGTAGGTTTAGATTGGATATTAGGAAGGGATTCTTCCCTGTGAGGGTGGGGAGGCCCTGGCACAGGGTGCCCAGAGAAGCTGTGGCTGCCCCTGGATCCCTGGAAGTGTCCAAGGCCAGGCTGGATGAAGCTCTGAGCAACCTGGGATAATGAAAGATGTCCCAATCCACAGCAGTGGGGTTGGAATGAGATGATCTTTAAGGTCCCTTCCAACCAAGGTCATTTTATGACCCCGTGATTCTCTGCCTGTTTGCAGGCCACTGATAAAATTATTAAACTGTGTTGTGCTAAGAACTGTGTATTTTGGTGTGGAGCAGGAAAGTCTTGCTTGACACTGTCTCCAATCACACATTGAGGTCTCTCAATTTCCGACCCAGTCAACGTTTGCTGCGTATTTTCTCCGCCTCAGCAAATCCACATGAACAACACTGAGCAACCACAGTGTAATGAGGATGAATAACAGCTCTTGGTTGTGCAGTCACTTCCTCCCCATCCCCTGCGTGCTGCAGCGTTTGCCTTCCAGGCCCGGGGCTGCTGTGCAGGACGTGGCTGTTGGGGTCCCTCGGAGTGAAGTCAGGCTTCCTGAGTGCCACTGACAAAGACATGACCTCACTCCAGCCCTGTTTTGGCTGCTTGGACACGTTTCTACTTACAGGGCTTAGGTAGCACCTCCCTCCTGCACTTCACAGAGACATAAACACCCGCTGTCCTTTCCTGCTTGCATCTTCTGAAGAGCTCATTTTGGTAAATTCTAATTGCAGGGTTTTTTTGTCTTACTTATAGCAGTCTGTCTGCAGTTTTGTGTAGATGAGGTCAGACCAATTTTGTAGTGAAGAGCATTATAGCAGTCCCACTTTCTCACTCCCCCATCAGCGGGATCAGGGAGAGAATTGGAAGGGTAAAAGCTGGAAAACTCGTAGGTTGAGATTAAGACAGTTCAATGAGGAAAGGAAAAACTGCACAGAAGCAAAGCAAAACAAGGAATTAATTCACTTTTTCCCATGGGCAGGTGCTCGGCATCCCCAGGAGCAGGGATCCCCATCACACATAATGGTGACTTGAGAAGACAAACCCCATCACTGCAAATGTCCCCTCTTCCTTCTTCTTCCCCCCACTTTATATCCTGAGCACAATGTCACATGGTCTGGGATATCCCTTTGGTCAGTTGGGGTCACCTGTCCTGGCTGTGTCCCCCTGCACCCCCAACCTCCTCCCCAGGAGCACAAAAAGCAGGAAAGGCCTTGGCTCTGTGTGAGCCCTGCTCAGCAATAACAAAAACATCTCTGAATAATCAACCCTGTGCTCAGCACAACCCCAAAACTCAGCCCCACACCAGCCACTGGGAAGAAAAGTAACTCTACCCCAGCTGGAACCAGCACATGGAGAAAACATTTGGTGGCTGAGGAAAATCTGCAAGTCCTTGACAAAAAGCCTGACTGCACATCACTGTGCACAAGCCGTACTTGTCCTTGGAAGCAAACACTGCGTGAGGCGCAATATGTCACTGGTTTTGTTTTGGTTTTGGTGGTTTTTTTGACCTCTGTGTTCATTTACAGTGATATGGGGTAATCCCCATTCTCAGTAGTCAAGGAATGCTGCAAGAATGCAGCGTTCATGCACATATGGAAATGAATGACTGCACGGCATGCAAGGCCCATCAGACTGTCTGCTGTCTGCAGTGTAACCCCTGTGGCCCTCTCTCTCCCCTCATTTGCCTAACCCTGCTTTAACAAGCACCTGGAATGGTTCATCTGTGATGTTCCTGCTGTTCCTGCTCTGCAGGCCCAGAGGACTCCCTCACATACTTCTCTTGACTCAGTGACTCGCATGGGGCAGAGGCAGAATTCCAAAACAAAGCCGGCAGATGCTGTGGGTCCATGAAAGCCACATGAAGCTGGAGCTCTGCTGGTTTTCATTATGTTGTGGTGTGAGTGCCCTGCGTTCACATGGCCTGATGGATTTTAGCAATGCCCTTAGTTTGAGTTTCAGGCTCTTTCTGCAGATTTGAGGGCACTCTGTGTGCGTGTAATGGGGGGGATTTTATTTTATATTTTAATGTTGGCAAGCAAAACACTCTTTTTCTCCAGCCTCTTTACTTGCACTTTGCTGTGCTACCAGGAAAACACTGGGAGAGTTATTGGTCAATACCTCTTAGAGTAAAAGTTAGTAATGTTTCCCAGTAGTAAATGTTGTGGGAAAGACATGAATCCCTTTCAAGTTCTGAATCAGATTCTTTTTTTTTCCCTTCAAGCCATCGCTCAGATCTGAGGAATTCTGAAAAGAAGGGTTTTCATACTGAACCCAGAACTCTCTGTGTTGCTCATGGGACTCTCAAGGTGCTGTTTTTACAAGGTCTGATTCAGAGAGCCCAGCCACCCACCCGGCAACTGCAACCACAAGAGGCAACACTTCAGAGCATCCTATCTGGGAATCCATCTAGAGGACATTTCAGACAGACCTGAGGCTCCCCTGCTCCTGCTTGGAACTGCCTGGACACGAGCCAGCTCTAATTTAGAAGTCCTGCAGACATGTTAGCTCAGTTCTGTGTTTGAGCTAATATCAAAGCCCTTGCAATCATCTGCCTTGAGAGATGATGCCTTGTAGGTAAAGCTCAGTCCTCAGGTGATCCGAGGTTTTGTTGCCTCCGCGGATGTCAGAGGAATTTCGCCTCAGAATAAAAGCACTCAGGGGAGGAGGTGTTTTTCTGCTTTCTGTTATGCCATAACCATTGCTCTGGCCCAGCAGATTTTTCTACAGAGCCTACAGCTGGCTTCAGGGAGCCTCTTTGGACCCTGCTGAACACGAAGCAGGTTTTTAACAACCTCCACCAGCTTTCTCTGCCTTGCTTTGCACCCACCCAGGCCTGGCCAAAATCCAGCCTGCAGCCAAAGCCTGTAGGACTCCTTTCCTAGTGCACATACTTTGCAGATAAAAAAATAACTTGAATCAGAAGAAAGCCAGGCAGAAACCCCCTGCCTGCAGTCACGTGTCACACCCAAAGCAATATCAAGGGTTCTTGGCTCTGGGTCTCAGCAGACAACAAGTTTGCACCTGAATCATTTGGAAGCAAAATCTTTTCAGGAAAAAGGCATCTGGCCCACAATGTAGTATGGATTCCTTTGTTTAGTTTAGCTGAATCCCATGGTTTTGCATTTTCATCCCTCAATCCTCCCTACCAGAGGAACAAATCTCCGGTAATTGGAACACATGTATGCTCTGCACTGACTCCCGACTCTGGTAACTTGTTCCACATTCTCAGCACCATTTGCATTCAACAGTTCTGCCACGTTTCCCCTGTGCTCCAAGAGCAGAGAAACAGATGGGCAAACAAAGCAAGGAACGGCCCTGCCTCGCTGCACCTGAATTTTAGTTTGAAATCTATGCAAAGTTGGGGACTAATTAGGTCGTTTTAAAATAAGGGAAATTCCTGCAAAACGTTTTGGGTTTTTTTTCCCCCTACTTCTTCAGACGAAATGAAATGTGAAACCACTCCAGATTACAGCATGTAAATTGATGTGGAGATAAGACAGACTTTGTTTTGTTTGAGACTCAGAGAGATACTTTAGGTAAAGCTCCTTGTTGTTGGCAGCCTACTTTCTTTGATGAAACATAATTTAAAGTCATCATTTACCAGCTTTTTTTCACAACACTTTGATGGGAGTAGGAGGAAGGTGGTAGTGGGAAGTCTTTCCATGGGAGGTTTGCTGAATGGTGATGAAAATGTTGTTGGATTTAAAGCCCCGTGCAGGAGAACCTCTCTGCTTGTTTTTTTTTCTGAAAAATCAGACCCATGGTTGACCGTGTCCTTCACAACAGGTTGATAATATCTGTACCTTTGCAAAAAACACTCAGAAATGAAATCAGAAAGAATGAAGCCTCACTTCTGTTAAAGAATGCTCTCCCAAAAGCTGTTAGGCAGTGTTTTAATCTGAGACAACTGGTATTTCACTGACTCAGGCAGCAGTGCTTAATGATTGTTAAGAGCATTTAGTGACTGTGAATGTTCAACCTGTATTTGCGTTGCTTTCTGTTTTGTCTCAGACTGCCTTCACTGAAGGCTGAAAAGCTCCTGAAAAGCTGGGAAATAGCTTTGCAAAATCTTTGCTAAAAGGCTGGGAGATCTTCGTGATGTTGAGTGCGTTTGTTAGGCTCTGCCCTTTCCAGCTTTTCTGCCTCCAGGAGCAAGAACGAGATGGAACCTGCTGATTGCTGGAAAGCAGGAGACCAATTGCTGAAAAATAATAAATAAATAAGTTGCCTTCAGCTTAATGTCTACCATCGTGATTTCTGGGTGTTTTTTTTTTTGTTTGGTTGGTTTTTTTTTTGTTTGTTTGTTTTTGGTTTTTTTTTTGGTTTGTTTTTGGTTTTTTGTTTTTTTTTTTTAAAGGGCTGGAACTTTTTCTTGCTATTTAGCATGACAGAAATAAAAGTTCCTCAGTTAAAAATAAATACAGATTTGGTACCTGAAAAAGGTAATTGCTGCTTAGATAAATTTAAAAGACTGAAACTCTTGATGAGAGGTTTTTTGGAAACCAGACAAGTCTCCAAGCTGAAGTCACACAGCGGAGTGGTCTTGAAACCACTTGAAACCATATGTCCAGTGCCTCTCATATGTACATAAAAATCAGGTTTTCTGTTCTTTTGGTTTGGTTTTTGGGCTTATTGGGGATGAGTTGGACGTGGCAGATCCTTATCCAACTACCATAAGCATCCAAACTTGCAGGCAGCTGGAGCTGGAGCACCTACAAATGACCTAGGAGTCTTGGGAAAAGGCAGCAAAACCATCCCCACAGGTTCCCACACTTGCATTCCAGAGAAGTGCCTGAGGCTGTCCTGGAAATCCTAAATGCCGTTGAAAGTCCCTGAGAAATGGCTGTGGAGTTTTGTAAAACCCCCAAATAATTTAGGAATAGGTTTAGTAATCCCCTGAAATTGCATGCTTTGGAAAATCCCAGCAATGTGGATTTACCATTACAAATGAGAGACAACTGTGGAAAAGCTGTGAAAAGGAAAGTCTTTTTTTGTTGTCCTGGAAGATCTCAGCTATCACATTTTATCTGCTCCTGCATCTCCGCCTCAATTTGTTCTGAAATCTTGGAACAAAAGAACACTTTGGTGCCCAAACCATTCAAGAACAGTTTTCTTACAGATGAAATTACATGTCTGAAAGCATCTTGAGCCTGTTAATATTATTGCTGTGACACTGAAAAGGTTCTCTTTCATGTATTTGATGTTAGGACAGTGCTGACAGATCTGCAGCCTCACCTAATAACAGTGCTTCAAGGAGTGAGATTTCACTAACCATTAATCCAGCACGACACAATTTTATTTTTATCATTCTGTTTGCCTAAACAAAAGCAAACTTGCCTAGTTTTTCCTTTACTGCTGTTAGTTGTACAAACATTCACTGACTCACCTAAGCCAGGGTTTCCACTCAAACGGTTTTTACCCAGCTGAATGAGGTAATTTAAATGGTCATTTACAATTAAAAAGAATTTTCTCATACATCAAAACTTAAGTTTTACTTTTGGTGGAAGGGAGGGTAATTTGCTACAATCAGTCTTGAGCTAGGATTTATTTTATAATGCAGTAAATGTTGCTACCCATCAACTCCAACCAATTAAAATGGCATTGGTGTACGAGCAGCCTGTCCTCAACTTCATCCTGCTGCTTTTGTTCAGGAGAAAAGGATGAGTAAAACGTCCCCAAAGGATGTTTTATCTAGGCTGACACTGCAAAATGAGCACTGAGAGGGTTTTGTTTGTTTTGCTGGAGGTGTGGAGTTGTATCCAGGTTCCCAAATAATGGAAAAATTCAATCTCCTCAGTCAAAAGATGCACAGGGTGCAGCAGTCTTTGAACCACGAGCGACCAGGGAAGTAGAGGTACAGGAGGAAGGTGTGAGGGAGGCACTTACTGTGCAGGCTGCCTGAGAGGCCATGAGCACAAGGGACCTCTTTTGGCAAGGATTCTTTTCTTCTCTTCCCTCATTTTAGTTTTTCTTTAAAGAAATAGGATAAAAAGTTATAATACCATTAGTCCCAGCTTTTTTAGAAGGAAGCCAGCACTAAATCTTGCTTCCTTCTAGGCTCTGCTTTCTGTTTTGGTGATGTGAATAATGGGATCCGAATACCTGTGGGCCCATTATTTATTCTGATCTTCTTTCCTCTTTTTCCTCTACATTTTTAGTTTAAATGCAGCCCTGACGGTCTGCTTCTAAGGCCTTGATTAATGGGAGCAGCCCACATCCTTAGCAAAGCCAGGAATGCCTCTGTGACACTCTCCAAGCCTACCCCAGGTAGGATATTCCCTGCACTGCAGTGGAGTCATCCAGCTGCCCTCAGTGGTTTGGAGCTCAGACCCAAGGTGTGTGGTGGAATGTGCAGGAGAGATCTGGATCAAATTCCTCTTCAGTGTCTGTTTTGTACAGGAAGGAACCGGTTATTGGGGCTTCCCAGCCCAGGTCTCAGTGCTCAACCATATCATCAGCCAGAAAGGGGAGAGTTATGAAGAGCATCTGACTGCTGTTTTCAAAAGAAATGCCTTTCTCAGGCCCCTGCACTGGAAGCATCTGTTCTTATTCATGCAGTTTTTCATATACAAGAGGATATCATACATCTTCATTCTGAAGAGATTATTCCTGATTGAAAAAAAAAAAAACACAAAAAAAAACCAAACCAAAAACCAACCCAAACCAACCAAACCTACAAAACTCCTCCACCATTTGAAAGGAAAATAAAAATCTCATACCTTGAAAATGTCTCCAAAGAAGGTGAGACTGGCTCCTGGGTGAGATGTTTTCACCCAGGCTGGCCCTGCTTCAGCAAAGCACTTAATGCATCCATCAGCCCTGTTCACTCCAGTGGGAAGCCTGGATTTTGACTGGATTCTGTGGAACAGCTGCCAAACACATTCGTTGTGCATCCTCCTGCTCGATGGTGCAGGGAGGAACCTGATTAAAGCTGTTGTGAGAGACCACTGGAGAAAGCCGAGTGCTCTGAACAACAACAACAACTTTTATTGATCCCATAAAGCTCAGGAACACTCCTCTTAGCCAGCCACCTATTTTTGCCTGCTATTTACAGAAAATGAACCCTGTTATTCACACATCTAAAGCCAAAGAGCACTCTTGCAATAAGTCCCAGCATTTAAAGTACTCCATGAAAGAAACATCAGTGCTCTCCCAACTTGTGCAGCTACAGAAAACTCCTTTGGAGCTAGCTAAGAGTGATCCATGGTGATGGAGAGAGGAGAATTTATCCTGGTGATTCAGGGAGCTCTGTAACCAATCTAGCTCCCTAAGAGCTGAGTGGGAAATGATCAACTGAACCATGTGCCAGAGGGATCCTGGGCTGCACAGGGAAGGGTGTGGGAGATGATCCTCCCCTCTTCTCTGGGCAGTGCTGTGTCCAGTTCTGGCTCCCCAGTTGAAGAAAGACAAGGAATTACTGGGGCAGGTCCAGCTGAGGTCAGCAGAGACACTGAAGGGCCTGGAGCATCTCCCTTAGAAGGAAGGGCTGAGGGAGCTGGGGCTGTTCAGCCTCCAGAGGAGACAATCAAGAGATCAGACTCTTTCCAGTGGTGCCCAGAGGCAGGGCAAGAGGCAGGAGGCACAAACTGAAACACAGAAAGTTTCATCTGAATAGGAGGAAAATCTTCCTTACTGTGAGGGTGACAGAGCACTTGGAACAGGCTGCCCAGAGAGATTGGAGTCTGCTCCTCTGGAGATATTCCAAAGCTGCCTGGATCCTGTGTAACCTGCTCTGGGGGAACCTGCTTTAGCAGGGGTGTTGGAGGTGATCTCCAGTGTTCTGTGAATCACTGCAGGTTTTAAAGCTGGGCTGCTCTTTGGGCAGTATTCAGACACGTGTGATTTCCAAACTGGCACTCTGGAGACTAACATAGCTTTATTAGGGAGTAACACAGGATGGTGGAGAGAAAAAGGATGAAGAGGAGAAGCCCAGTTTGGGTATGCCACTCACTTAATCCACAGTTATTACCTGCATAGTCCTATTTATTCATGCACAGAGTAGCTCAGCTCTGTTTCATTACTCCTGTCCTGGTTGTCTTGTTCCTTGTCCTGACAGATTCCAGCTGAAATCAGACCCTAGAGGAAATGAATTGGGTTCATGCCTGTGTAGAAGGGTTGCTCAAGCAGGATATCTGTTTATTAAAGCACAGTCTGGCAATTCTCACAGGGTGTCTATAGCTTGTAAACCTTTAATACAAAAGGAAATTCAAAATGCAATCAAGAATACAATGGGGCTTGCAGGTTCATGCAGTTATCCCTCTCCAATCCTATAATCCATCCTTCCGTGGTGACTTGCATGGTTCTGGCCTGATGCTACAACCCTTTTCACATGGCAATACATATATTCACATTAATAACCGTTTAAATCAATATATTTTATTACATTTCAGAATCAGACCTTCCGAGAAAAAGATAGTATTGTTTGCAGACAAAAGAGTCAAGAGCAAAATATTATTTATGCTGAAATGACCTAATGGGAGATTCTATATTAATTTCTCTCATATGGGGAAAACATATTTTATATATTTTTTCTAAACTGAGAGGAGAAACCTTAAAAAAAAAAAATTGTTCAATTTAATTTAGAGGCATAAAACTGAGCCTTGTAGAGGTGTGAAGTTATCACCTGGTCAATGTTGCTGTTGAGGACTGGCTTGTAAGGAGAAACAATGAAAGAAAAACTTGTCTGGTGTTCACTGATTGTATTAACATAAAATACACTTTTACTAGTTGGTTCTTACATTTTTAGGAGAAAAAGACAGCTCTGTCACTAGATGGTGGATAAGGGATGTCATCAGCATGTGATTTCTTTGAATATCTTTTATTTTTTAATGTTTTTCCATTTCTGAACCAAGGATAATTCCTGTTGACTGGTTATCCCAGCACAGAAATCTTAGCGTGGGCAGGCAATTGTATTTTCATTTCTTTTTGATTGCTTCTCCTTATTCGATTAAAAAAAGTTAGACTCCCTCACACAGCAATGTTATCAGCTTGTCTAAGCAGATAATTTATGAGCAAACCCAGATTACATTTGGGATGAAACCAACATAAATCTGTAGTATCTAATAACATGGCTTTGTTGAAGAAAAAGTAATTTGGAATTGGTAACCTTAAGTGCAAATTTGTCTCTGATACCAATAAACCCCTTTTCCCTGGGAAGAGCTAATTCTATGGCAATCAGCTTCTCTTCTGAGCCTGGAAAGAAAAACAGAGTCTCACTTCCACTAAAGTGAGTACTGAAACAGGATTTTCACCTTCCCACCAGTGCTGATCCAGACTCTGGAATAAATTAAACCCGAAAACTTTTAACTGGGGAGGGCTTGCAGTGTCTGAGGCTGCTTGAAACAACAGATTCTTGGCACCAGATGTTTCTTGAGATGCTCTTTCCATTGTAAAAAGAATTAATAATAACCAAACATCGCTAGTTAATTTCTCCAGAGTCCTTAAAGGGTGGAAACAGTCTGTAGATGAGGTAGAACCCCTCAATACTCTCAGCATTCAAAACCCTGCTGGGTATTCATAGCCTTTGAAATGTCTGCTTTTAATTATGCACATTGCCTTTCTGCCAGGGAGCAGGTGGAACAGCTTTCAGCTCGACTGGGAGCTCACAGAAACTCCTCTCAGCAAAGCCTCTTCAAGAGCATTCTCGTTCAGGGCTGCCTGTGTCAAGCTGGGACTTCAGGTATGCACAGGAGAATTTTCTCCTTCCAGTTAATTGTACAAGAAGTAATTGGGAATTCAGTGGAACCTGCACTTCCCCTCTTGCTCTGTTATCAGCCCAGCAGCCAGCTCTGTGGCTGTGCTGTGCTTTGGTGAAAAAAAGCTCTCTCTTTGTATCCAGCCTGGCATGGAATCATAAATTCATGGAATATCTCAAGTTGGAAGGGACCCATCACAGAATCCAACTGCCCTCTCCTCACAGGACTGCCTAAAACTAAACCATATGGCTATCAAAAAAAAAAAAGAAAAAAAATTTAAAGGAATGTTAACTGGGAATGTCCTTCAGAAAATGTCACGCTAGTTTTCTTTTTATAGCCACATCTCATAAGGTATTACATATCCAAGGTATACACACCTGTGTGCTTCACTGTGGGATTGTTCAGCCTGGAGAAGGGAAGCTGTGTGGCCTTCCAGTGCCTGAAGGAGCTACAAGAAAGATGGAGAGAGATAATTGACAAGGAAGGGAGTGACAGGATGACAGGGAATGGCTACAGACTGAAAGAGAGTGGGTTTAGATAGGATATTGGGAAGAAATTATTCTACTTTAAGGGTGGGGAGGCTCTGGCACAGGTTGCCCAGAGCTCTTGGATTCCCCATCCCTGGAAGTGTTTAAAGCCAGGTTGGATGGAGCTCTGAGCAGCCTGGGATAGTGGAAAGTGTCCCTGCCCATGGCACAGGGTTGGAACTGGAGGATCTTTAAGGTCCCTCCCAACCCAAACCATCCTGTGATTCCGTGACAGAAATTCAAACAATGCATTAATGAAAAACACCAACATCAAGCTTGTCCAAGCACCCAGCAGTCACTCTTATCTCTCCCCTATCTTCTTGTCACTCTTTGTTCCAATGGCAAGAACAACTCCTGGACAACAAACGCAGACCTGCCATTCGTTCTTATTCCTTCTCAGCTTAAATTGAATCTGCCAGGGCAGCTTTTTCCCCTTTTATGGCAGTTTTTTTCCCCAGGTTTTCCCTGCGTTGTTTATGGACAGCATGAACGCAGCTGTACATGCAGGCATGACTGAAAGCCAGGCATCCAAGCTCCCTGCCTCCTTACGAGTCTGCCTGTGCCAAGGGCACCACCTCCAAGGAGGTGGAGGTTTGAAAATTCCTGCAGATATTGTTACACTGTACCAGGAATATCTGTCAACAATCAGGAGAAATCCTACAGACCCAAGGTCTGCTCCTTGAAAACGATTCACAGAAACTTCACAGAAACTTTGGTAAAGTTTGATTAAAGAAGACAAAGATATTTACAGGCTGAAAGAATATTGTATTTTTAAAGTTCTGATTTGAGAAGCAGCCCTAAATATGTGTAATTGTTTTTTTGACTAAGTGCAAATGTAGATAAAACTCCAGTCTAGTCAAATGAAAACAATCCAATAGCCCCCTAAGCCTGCCCTAAGCCTCTCACCCCCTTTGGTTTCATCTGTAACTCCTGGACATGGGAGAGGAGAGATTGTGAAAAGACAGCATGGGCTGGGCACAGCCACAGCTTTAAAAACTCTTAATATTTGTCCTGAAAATGAAAAGTATGGCCTACTGCCACTCAGTAGCTGGATTTTGCTAAGCAAACTATAATCACCCATCCTACTCTTCTGCTGTTGGCTTCATCGTCAGGAGGTTCTCCAGTTCAAGGCTTTGGTTTTGCAAGCAGTGCAGGGACGACTCTCAAGGCAGGGCTATAAAACTAGCAACTACTCCACACCGCAGACTCCCTTTTCATTTGAGAAGAAACTTTCTCCAGAAGAGACAAGATTTGTGGTGCTATGAGGTGTTAATTAAGGAGAATGCAGACAGGAACTTACTATCTGTGTAACACAAGCAGAAGAGGAAAATTAAGTGGAGGGAGGGCTAGCAAAAGTAAGAGTGAAGGAGGGCATTTTTTCAACAAGGCTGCTGGAAAAAAACCCTGAAATGACACCAGTTCTTAACTTCAGCATCCTGAGGTTGTTACATTTCTACCACGAACCCTTAAAAAGGCAGCTCCTTACACAGGTATTAGCACTTCTCTGATCAAGTGACCAGCTTCTCAGAGATGTCACTGTCAGTTTTCCTTAGCTGGAGATGCAGGCAAAAAAATCAAAGCAGGGCTTAAGTGGGGTTTGAGATGGCTCTAAGCTCCTTGCAAAGCCTGAGGAACAGCTGGCATGCAATGTAAGCATTGTTCATCCAGCATGGAACAGTCGTGGGTCTTCTCCCCTTACAGGAACTCCCTCCTGAAGAGCCTGTTAATCCCTGCTGGGGCACCGAGCACCAGCAACAGCACGAGAACCATAAAAAACATCACTGGAACAGTTTCACAGCACTGGTCTGTGAAAATACCCCTGTGGGACAGTGAAACTTTGCAAACTGTATAAATACCCACCCCAAAATGCAGGCTAGGGTAGGGGGAGTGATCCTAACGCTCCTAAAGGCTCCCTCTCTCTTCAGCACTGTGATGGAATTTCGTGTGTCCCTGAGACTCCTCCCAGAGCATGTTCCAATGCCATGTTTTTCCACATGTACCCATCTCATGCTTTTAATAATTAGAGGAGATAGGTTCTCTGACGTGCAAAATCCAGTTGAAAGTAGCTATTTACACTTGAAACAGCCTTCAACCCATTAATTGCTTCCCTCTCTCACCCTCTTGTACTGAAATTGTGGCATGTTAAGAATAATCTAAGAGAAACTCAGGCCACAAATAGCGATAAAATATCTGCTGCTTTCCTTTAATACTATTCTGGTCCTACCAAAGTGCAGCTAAAAATACTTTTTTTTTTTTTTCCCTCCCTTGGTTTAAGTCAGAGGTGTAATGGCATTTGAGCTCTTTTTTCAAAGACTTGTAACTGCCCAGATGATAAAGCTGGACGCTGTGGCAAAAGGCATAATGGAAGGAATGTGTTTCACTTCTCACCTGTCTTTCCCAAAATGTGCTGGCAGCCAAGGATGATATTTGAGAGCCTTTCAAAAGAACGCTTCTCTTCTCTAATAAAAGGAAGCTTTATTCAGATACTCTTTTTAATTCCAAGGTCCAAAAGAGGCCACGCTCTCAACATCCTCAGAAGCTCAGCTGGATTGAAATGGAAATGTTGGAGCCAGCACATGTGTTGCTACTTCTTTTGGCTCAATAATTTAAAAAGAAAAATTTAAAAAGTCGTTATTAAATCTGCTAAAGGGCTCAGTTTTGCCTGGTCCTCGGTGACCTGAAACTCCCGGAAGACAATAAAGTGGAGTGCTCAGCCCCTTTTGGGATTCTCCATATGGCCTCTGCCAAGCACATGACTTCCTGACATCTGCTGAAGCAGCAGTACCTGCAAAGCCATGACACTGCTTGAGGTACTGGGAGAGTGCTGGAATCCAGCCCTTTGCAGATGAACATCACAAATATCCCAATATTTCAAGTAACTCCTGACATCTGAAGACAGGAGAACCTCTCAGCGTTGCAGCACTGGGCAGGAACAAGCATGGAAATACTAAATAGAGGTAATGCAAGCACAGAAATAATAAATCTTTAAATTTGAATGGAAGCAGACGTTGTGTTCATCTTGCTCAGCTTTACCCTCCAAATTTCCAGTCACTGCAGTGGCTTGCAAACAAATCTGTTGACCTTGCAAGAGGTTTTTCAAGACCAAAGAATAAATCCTGATATTTAATCTGACTTGGAAATTACCTCCCCAAGCTTTTTTTTGGGAGAAAAAATGTCACAAAATC
Source organism: Struthidea cinerea (assembly GCA_013397865.1). Lineage (NCBI taxonomy): Eukaryota > Metazoa > Chordata > Aves > Passeriformes > Corcoracidae > Struthidea > Struthidea cinerea. The sequence goes on along the minus strand of VZTI01003071.1, from coordinate 287,152 downwards.
ATCCAATGCAGTCATCAAGCTGTATAAGATAACATTTACACAGGTCACTGAGAAATGTCTCAAGATTTACCAGTGCATCTCTTTGTTTTTGGTTTCCCACACCTCCATCCCTTCAGAAAGTTGTGAGTTTTCACAGAAAACACCCAAACCCTGTGAACATGTGCTTGCCTTCTAAAAAAATAACAACAAGAAGAAATTCTTAAAAACCCCAAGTGCTTTCAGCTGCGAACTCATTTTTGCATGGTTTCCACAGATTTAAGCTGTCTGTATTTTCCTTGTGGCTGCCAGCATCTCCCTTTTATTTCTTTTTTTTTTTTTTTCCCCAGAAACCCAGCCTAGTTTTAGGCCAAATAAAACCCCTCTGTCACTCACAATGTACATGTAGGGACTGAGAACCCCTTCCCTTACAGAGCCAAACTAATGTAAAGTAGCCAGAAAGCATTAAAAAGGTTTTTTAAAAAGCATTAAAACGTATCTGCAGAACTGGCCAAAGAATTTCTTCTCTGCTGGGGAGTTTAAGCTCTCAGTTTAAACCCTTTAATAACAATGACATGATCACTGTTATTAAAACCCCATTATTTTTATTTTAAGCCTGCTGCTGAGCAGTTATTACCCTATAAAGCACTTTCATAACTAAAATCCTTGTCAAGGGGTGCATTTCCCTGGGTATTATCTGTGTCTCCTTTCACTGCCTTCAACTCCCCACCACATTTTCTCGATGCAGCTGTGTTGCACCAGGCATCCCATGACTGGGAGGGAGCCTCTGCTCTGCCCTGTGCCTTCCAGAGGAGCCCGAGATTTGAATAATTTCTCTGCCTTTACCTCTCTGCTTTTGGAAGTCTTTCCTCTCACCATCCCTTCCAGCTCCAAATGTTCTTGTCTTGTTATTCCTTCTTTTTCTCCCGTGGATTTCTTTGCAGTTACCAAAGAATTAATAATACAATGTCACTGTAGACCTCCTTGTGACAGAGAGTGGCCAACATCAGCCACTGTCCCAGTGAAACAAGGCCATACTCCTTCTTCCAGAGTAGTGGATCCCCAAAAACTGTGTAAAGCTGGACAATAAAACACCTGGAACTACACGCACATCACTGGTTTAATTCAAACACCAATGAATGACATTCAAAATGAAAAAAAAACCCAAATTTTAGGAGTAGCTGCACCTCTGTGCCACTGGAAATGCTTTGGGGTAGCTGGGATATCTCTGCAGGGTTGGCAGCACCAGCAAAGGTCCTTCGGGATGTTTGTGTCCTTTTGGATCAGCAGAGAGAGGCCAGGTGGGATCCCCAGGGCATCTCAGATGTCCCCAAACACCTGTGTTTTGGCACCTCAAGGGCAGCACTCCGGTTCCAGAAGGCTGTTCCTGATTAAACTGAGGCTGATGCCAGTCCTGATAGAGCCCAGGAGATAAGGACCAGTTTTTCAACCTCACAGGCTCTAAAGAACTACTCTGAAAAGTAAAAAAAATCTCACCAGGTTTTTAAATGTATAAAGCAACCTCACTTCTTTGAAATCATTATACTTTATAAAAAGTGATTCACGATCTTGTTCTAATTTCTTAGGTTGTTTCTAAGACATTCTTGCTGTGTTTTCCAGCTTTCTACAATTATAAATGCTCGGAAACTCTTCTTTGTTTGCTGTTGGTGTTGCAGGACATGCATGATTCTAGGAGATATAAGTTTAAATAAGAAAAATTGCAAAACTTACAATGTGAAACATTTGAAAAACCCCACAAGTCTTTGCAACCCTGGAGCTGTCCTGATTAAAAAGCTGTCTTTGTACAGCTCAAGACTTAGAAGAACCGGATGTTAGAATATGATTTTCAGGAAGGCTTGCATTTGTTATGGAGATTTTTGCTAAAACTTTATTCCAGGTTCTATTGCCTATAAGTGAAATGCAAATAAATGACTTTTGGACTGAAAAGAGGTCTAGAGAAGCATCACTTCTGATCCTGATTTGATTATTTCAAGAAGGTGCAGAGCAATTTGCAGCAGTCTTGGGTTGGTAGCATCCACTTTTGGTTTGTATTCACTACCTCTGTAGCACAAGTATGGAGGGTACTCATGAAACTGGAAAGTCAGAAAAACATAAACTTTTCAGAGCATTTTAAAAAGCTGAAAGAATATTTCTTTTCAATGAATAAAAACTAAAAACAGGCTTTATGGAAACTGCCAAGGAGGCTCAGAAAACCCCCTCACTTTATAACTCCTGCCTTGCTGCCAGGGCTTCTATCAAGAAACCTTTTTATCAGACTGGTGGCCCTGACAAAGAAGGGGCACTTGATGGTAATCTAATCTCTGAGAGTGTTTTCAGTTGCAGGGAAGATGAGAATTATTAAAAAACCCCTCTCAGTGAGAAAATTAAGGAGGGACCAAAAAAAATCCATTTAAAACTAATCATAAACCACACTAAATAATGAGTAGAAAATGCTGTGTGAAGCTGCACTGCAAATGGTGCTGTTTAAAAATAACTTCCATTAAAAGGAATTTCTCAAATTGCCAACCTGCCTATCTCCAAGAAGAAATAAAGTTATCAAGGTTGCCTTGCTTTTGAGTGAAGCCTTGTCAGCTTTTCTATTGCAAAAACTATTTTAAATTTGGATTGTGCTGCTTTCCATGAATGGCTGGGGAACATGGTGGGCTGGGAAAGGAGTAGCTCCTGCAACCACTGAATCACATTCCTGATCAAAATAGTTAAATCATATCTGCATGGCCTTATTCTTTATATAGTTTTCACTTCAGCATAGACAGAGCCTTAGGAGTGCGGCTCTAACATCTAAAACAATTACTAAAGTAAGTTATTTTAAAGCTCTCTTACTCGCATTTTTGCCACCTTGCTACTGCCTCCCTCAGTAATTCGACACACACTTGATGTAAAACAGTTATAAAGAGAAGAAAAATATTACACAAATTGGCTCAAGCAGACAAGCTCAACCCTGCTCCCACATAATTGTGAAAACAGGGATTTTCTGTTGGCTGGGAGCAGCCTCAGCACTGATGTGTGGCTTTGCCCTGATTTTCCTTTAGTTATGCTCAGAACAGATATTTTGTTTCAATCAGGTACCAAATTCATCTGTTTCTCAAAAGCTGAGGCTTTAAGCTTTCCACATGTAACAAAACCTGTCTCTAGCTCTGACTCAGGCACACATTCAAAGCAGAAATCTGGGGGAATGGCAGCTTGGTTAAAGTGGAAAACCTGGAAAAGCCTGGAAGCGTGATTTAGCTGTCTCAAATTCCTTCTTTCCCCTGCAAGTATCGTTTTTAACAGCTGCTTTCATCCCAAATTCAGGTTCAGGTGCCCAGCAGAGCCCATGGTGAGGCAGCTCTGGTCACCCATCCCAGCTCCCTCCTGTGCAGGAGAACCATCTGGGGCACAGCTCCAGGGTGACTGCATCACTTTCCTGGGAAAGGTCCTGCTTCCTTCCCAGCTTTCCATGAGACAATACCCAGCTTTTTGGTCAGGAAGAGCGCTGGCATCTTCTGAGGAAGCAAAATCCTGTGGGACGGTGTAATTCATCCCTGAGCACCTGCAAATTATTATTGTTCATGAGGAGAATATATCTTTTGGTGTTATTTTTTTTTTTTTATATTTGGTGACTTTTTGGCAGGTGCATTTGAGGGAAACACATGTTATTAGTCATTAAAGGACATAACCTTAGTGGTGGACCTGGCAGTGTGACATTTTTGATTGAACTTTATGTCAGAGATCTTTTCCAACCTTTATGACTCTGATTCTTTGTGATTCTTTATCCTCCTGCCTCTCCAGATCTGTGGGATTTGATTTGGGTGGGAATCTTGACCTGGTCTGGCACTGACGAGGAGGGACATGTCCCCTCACACAGCCCCTGGAATGCTCTGCTCCTGCCCTGCTGGAAATTTCCAGGGAGCTGGAAATGAGGAAAGAGGATTTAGTGTGTTTATTTAGATTCAAAATGTATCTTGTAGTTTAAAAAAAAAAAAAAATTAAATACTCAAAAGTTAAATTAATCTTTAGCAAATGAGAACATAACATTGCAGCAGCAGTGTCTCAGATGAGTTCACTGGACTTTGAATCATTGAAACCCACCTGCCCCGAGCCCCTTTTCCCATCTTTTTAGAGTATGAAAATTTTGCTATTTTTTTAGAGTATTTTCCTTTTTCATGACTGTCTCATGGAAGCAAAAATGGGAAAACTTTGCAATTTTAGACTTTTCCTACAAGGTCTCTCATTTATAGTTCTATTCTTACTTCAGAACCTACAAACTTTTTTCTATGCAGTTTTAGTCTTAAAAGAAATTATTGGAGATCCTTCTCCAGATGGTAAAGCAGCAACAGAAGAAACTGATGTTTTATTAAAAAAAAAGAGTCAAACAAAGAATCAAACTAAAGATAACCCAAAAATATTTTCCCTATCTGTTAGTTAGAGCAAACTTGCACATATCTCTTTAGAATATATCCTTTGTTTTTGAAATAATGCTTCTTCTTTAAATAAAATTACCTTCTAGCATGCTCAGAAAATTCAAGATCATTTACATCTTGTCTTACATTATCTTTTAATGCTGTAAGATGAGAAGAAAATAGTGTCTGCTACACAGAGGTCTATCTGAGAGCCTCTGCATTTGTTCTCCTACAACAGTCACTGTAAAATGATCCCTCTGCTCATGGCTGGGAAGTTCTGAAAGCCCAATTTTCCTCCTCCTCAAGGCCTGGCTGCACTGTACAGTTACTACAAAATCCAGCTTGCAGTGATGTTGCTTTGTAAAAGTGCAAGGAAAGGATTTGGAGTAGGTTTTAAGTGAATTGCTTTGCATGCCCCGCTGTAGTTTGTTGGAAGGCTCTTCTCATTATCCTGAGTCTTATCACAGCTACGAACATTTATCAGTGGGTACTCGATATAAAGATTGCTCCTGTATAATGAGCAGGATGAAAGGCCCGTTTGTGTCTCTCCTGTGAGCACTCTGGAGATCTCTTGCAAACTAATTACCTTGATGAGAGCAGCTTGCAAACACAAAGCACTCCAAAAACCCGGGCTCATATTTCTCAATTTGTATGAAAATGCACTCGAACCTTAGCCTTAAATGAACTCTGCTTTAATTTACACCTAAATATACACCAGGAATAACTTCTCCGGCTCCAGTGCTGCTTTGTTCAATCCTAGGGATCTTCCCAAACAGATGTAATTGGAAGGTTCAGGGCTTTATTTGTTACCTCAACATCAACATGCTCGTGAGTCATCACTGTTAGAGCCCTAAAATTACACACAACTAAGGCTCCTTTTCCTTCTCATCCTGATCCCACACTGCTGTGATCTGATGGATTCCCACCTAAAGGAAGAGCAGTTTTAGACCAGAAATGTCATGGTGGCATCCAGCCAAAGCCCTTCTGATGCAAGGCAAAATGCACAATGAACAGCTGACATTTGTTGCTCCTTGAAGTAAGTCCAAAGCAATTTAACACAAGGCTGTGAGCATAAATTGTGATAAAGTAACATTGTTGATTTTAAAATCCTTGTATCAAATCAAAGCTCGTAGTCTTTCAGGAATTTTGGATTTACAAAATAAACTGGAAAGGAAATAAATTCTAAAGTGTTTCCAGGGCAGGTTGGATGGGGCTCTGAGCAACCTGGTCTAGTGAAAGGTGTCCCTTGGCAGGGGGTTGCAAAGTGGATCTTTAAGGTCCCTTCCAACCCTAATATTTCTGTGATTCTGTGATTCTATGGAAAGTTTCCTCTCTGAGTGATTTTCCCTCCAGAGACGTGGTTTTTTCCCTCAGGTGTTGCATGTCTCCTCTCTATCCTGAACTCCCTGTAGCAGAAACTGCAAAACAATACGGCAGCAGAGTAAAAAGGAAACATTTTGAAGATCAAGATGCCAGTTGTGTAGCAAAGAGGACAGGACAGGTCCAGGAGCAAAGGAATGGAGTTGATGCGAATTAGGAGGGTCACTGTCTGAACTGTGTGAGGGCACTGACTTAAAAAGTGGTGTGTTCTTCAAACAGTAGCACATGATTTGATTTAAAGTCCAGATACTGGTAGTACCATCAAGCTGCTGTTTAGTCCCTTTAGAGGAGGACCAGAACATGGCTTTTGTACAGCTATATAAAAGCATCACCCCTTGTACAGGATTAATGGCAACAGGAGAGTTCCCATGGCTGGCAAGGGGAGAATCCGTGGGAGCAGGACAGGAAGGAACAGCTGAGAGAACTTCCTGGCATTCGGTGAGAGCTTAAACAGATCAGGGAGTGAAGGGGAAGGCAGCGGAGGGCCTGAGCAGCCAGGTTTGACAGGCAGAGCGAGCAGCTCGGAAGATGCTTTTGGCAGAAAGTGCTCGTGCACTCATGCATTCAAGAGGAGGGAGAGCTGTGATGGGGAAAGATGAGGGAAGAGAGAGAAAAGCTGTTTAGCCAGTGGAACAAGGTCTTGGAAATAGTTTGAGAGCAGAGTTGGATGTATGGGGTGATGGAGAAAGCAGTCACAGATGATATTTTTTTCTAGTTCAGTAGGATGGAAGGGCAGTAATATTTCTAACAGTGATAAAGAGGTAGGAACACGAAGTGGGATAGAACCTTGGCCATGATATATCCAGGATTAACTCCTCAGGAGTAACTGTCAGGAATACAATGAAGGGAGGCAGTTAAAAAAAAATATATATAAAAAATCAAGGTTTGTCTTTTCTTCTGTTCATGTTTCCTTCAATTCCAAGTGGGCAAGCAAGGGATCTGTTTGTTGATATCAGATCACAAAATCACAATATTCTCCCTCATTAACCTCAGAAAGGGGGAGAAGGACAGAATGAACAGCTTTGTGACAAAGGCACTTTTGCTGTTGCCCTTCAATCACCAGGATCGTTATACGTGTCCAGTGTATCCTGCACTGCACATTTCCCCTTTTTTTGTTCAGCTGGGCAGGATTTTATTAATTTTCACATTTTCGTGCTTCAGGTCTGCAAGACACACACCGTGCTCCAGCATAAGAATTTCCTTCTAACCATCAACCAAGAGCACACATGGCACTTCACACAGCATGTGTCAAAGCGAGTCAGAACTCATTACACATTAAAGGGTGGCCAGACACTGTTTTCTTTAGGCACTCAATTAAAGGCAGGTGTCTGGCCTCTCATCAGTTCTAGGTGGTCTTTTCCTCTTGGGTTGTTTTCCTTTTCTTGGTGGTGACTCAAGTGCTTTCTTCACTTTTGAAATCTGTAAAGCTCCCCACGATCATTTCATATTCTCTCTGGTTACATGTGCAAAACTTTCCAAGGAACAGTCAGAGCTTGGTAAGTAATTTTCTTTCTTCTTCTGCTAGGTATGGTTTTATTCCAAATTCCTAGTGGTGGTTAGTGATCTCAAAAGAAATGGAATTACAGATGCAGGAGTGTGGATGGCAGGACAGGCCATTTTCCATTGATGAGTTCAGAGGACACTGAATTCTGTCCGCTGCTGGAAGACCCCAGAAACAGAAACAGTGATGAGGACTCCTGCTTTGTTTATGCTCTAATTTTGGGACTTGAAATTTAACTCCTCTCCCTGTCTCTTCCTCTCCACAGAAAAGCTGAGAAGGCACCACATGTTCGGATTTAGCTGCTTCTGGATGTAATTGCACGAAATTCACATTGACTCTGGGATCTCTGCCAGGGTACATGCTGACAGAAGACAGCACAGACCTTGGGTTGATAATGAACCTCTCTTCAGTCATCAATATTTTACATTAAATAATCATAGAGTGAGGTCAAGAACTGCAGAGGGCAGAGGGATGCAGAGGGAAAAGATCGGAAGATGCTTGTGAGACTACGTGATGAGGATCATTTGGTGTGAGGAAAAATTATTTTTAAATGGATTTTTTACCTGTACCAGTCCACTAGAGACAAGCTGCCATCTTTGGGGAAACACTGCTCCCCAGGAAACAGCCACCTGCTTCTGGTGGAGCCACATCGCCCTTGAACAAAAAGCACAAAGACTTCCTCCAGCCAGTGTTTTAAGCAGCGGTGCAGGAGCAAGTTTTGCCCAGCCTTTGTGCAGCTGTGCCTTGCAGGGATGGTGGATGGAGCTTGAGTGTGCCAGGATCACGGGCTCTTCACGCTCTGGAATCGCAGAGCTCACCCCTCCAAAGCTTCCTCGGCGCACATAGGAGGGAGCAGAGGGTGGGGAACAGAGGGAGAAGGCTCTGGCTGCGTGTCAGGGGGTTCCAGATGGCTGGGGCACGGACCAACCGGGCTGCCTGACACCCGGAACCGCAGCACAAGCGGCTGCTGCAGGTGCACGGTGTGCCCGGAACACATCAGATTGGTCATGCGTGTGCGGGCCATCTGCGAGGCCAGTGCTCGGCAGTCCCAGCGAGGCGGGATGGAAGCAGGAGGGCCCCTGCGGAGCATCACTGTCACAGGGCGGCAGCTCCCTCCTGAGCTGGGTGAGGAATGGCTCTGCCCCTCTGTATTCCAGGCTGCCGGCGTTCAAAGGGGTTTTCCAGGGACGGCATGGCCATGAGAAGGCTGTGGAAGGAGATGGATGTTAAATTGTGCCCACAAAACGCATCTGTTCTGAAAAGCGGGCAGCTGCACGTGCCAACAGCTCATTCAGAGAAACCAAAGTAGCCATTCTTTCACCGTCCTTCATGCAATGCCAGCTGCTGGCAGGGAAATACTCACATTTCTTGCCCTCCCACCATTACAGGGCACTGCTGGAGTGTAAGGAAAGCACAGCCAGTGGTCTGGTGGGGATTTAACCTGTACCTACTTTGGATGCTCCAGAACTGAGTTTGGTGAGATATTCCAGGATTTTTAAAAATGGGTTGGAAAGGACCTCTGGAGGCTCTGTATTTCAAACTCCAGGCTAATTACAGACTTGACAGAGTTTTGTCCAGTTGAATTTTAAAAATCTCTGAGGACGGAGAGACTTCGCAGCCTCCCTGGGCACCTGTGCCAGTGCTTGGCCACTCTCAGAATGAAGAAGTCTAATACTCCTTAAACAGGAAGGGAAGAACTTTAAATCACATTTGTACCCTGCTAGTTTTTCTCCACTTAAAATCTTGTGCTCCATTTGTTCATTCTTTCACCACCAGTGAATGCAGGTTGCATTTAGCATTTCATATGCAGGCCCATTTCTGCACTGTATCAGAGTAAGATTATTATCAGGAAATATGAAGTGAGAACTATGCCTAAATATTAGAACCAAAGACAGGTTTTAAACTTTTTAGCAATTACTTTTTCTTTCGAGGGAGGAATAATATCTGTATAATCTGACTAAACACTGCACTACCT
>VZTI01003071.1:180901-277905 GCA_013397865.1 Struthidea cinerea | reverse complement strand
TCCTAAACCCTGCTCCTCCTCACTACCTTCCCCTTTTTTTTTTTTTTTTTTTTTTGCATGGAATTTCACAGATATATCATTACTCTCACTTATTTAGCTTTATAGACAGAGGAATTGGGCATTCCTTTACATAGGATTTTTCCTCCTTCACAGGACTTAATGAGTTTAAATGTAAGACCATTTCTGTGGATACCTCCGAGGAAAAACAACAAAAGAATGCCTAAACAAAAGAATTTGGGCATTTTTTTTACTAGTATTCTACCTTTCCTGAACCCAGCCAGCAAGATTTTGGAAGGGACAAAACAACCACTGAAATACACTGGCATTTATACCACTATTGGTCTCTCTGAAAATACTTTTTTCCTTTTCTCACAATTCTTTACTACCTCGAGTTCAAATCAGCCCCCTCAGTCGTGTTTTAGGTTTCATGAGATGGCAATGCTGCCTCATGATTCAAAGAGCCACGACAGAAAGGTCTTGTCCTCTTGTTCCATCTGTCCAACATGATCTTGACCTGACATCAGAAAAGATGGAAATGATGCCCTATGAAAAAAAGTTTAATCCTTTTAAACAACTGCAAAAAATGCCTTGCAGCTTGAGTGAACACTTGTTTGTCATCCCAAAGTCACAAAAGTTGACTTTTTTTCATGTGGCCTTTCATTATTAATCTTTGTAACACAGGTGTGATGCCCACAATGAAAGGTGACGTCCCTCAGGCTACTGGGAATGTTTGAAGTAGGAGCAGAAGCAGGAACCAGGTAAACAGAGACTATTTATACCCTGCTGGAGACAAGTCATGAGGCTGTAATGGACAGCTATAGACAGGCAATGACATAGTGGCTAATGAAAAGAAATAGGAAAAAGCAATTGGAAAATTTTCTTCCTTATTCCTTCTATGAAAAATAAGTAGGAAAAACACTCGTGTAACTGGGAAAAAATGCAAATCTTAAAGGTGTCTGATACCCTTCCTGTTATGCTGAAAGAAATGGGGAACTGGAAGCAAGTGAGAGGGGAAGAAAAAAAACCCAAAGCAAATAATCAGCTTGTTTACGAGGAAGATCCCAGCAGCTGGATGAGCAGCAGGAATGGAATGGGACGGGATGGTCTGGCCCAAGCCCACACTCCCCACAGGCACAGCCTCCTCACAGGAGTGACAGCATCCCCAGCCAGTGACCTCTCAGACAAAAATACAACTTCACTCCTCCCCGGGGCTGGGGAGCGATGCTGAGCACGGCGCTGAGCGGCTCCTGAGCCGAATTAGCTGTGCTGGAGCTTTCCTTCTCTGCTTTCACTTTTATTTTCAGGTTTCCCACTCCTGGTCATGCAGTTAGGTCCTCCCCATACCACCCCGAGCGTGCTGGTTCCTAAATCAGCGGCGATGGATCCCGATGTCCCAGCAGAGTGAGGCGTTTTCCCGTGACCCTGGCTGGGACCACACCTGCTGGAGGTGCTGTTGGAGCAGCCTCAGGAGCAGCCTGGAAATCTCTCAGGCACTTTATCTACTCCAAAGGAAAGTTTTGGGGCGATTTCCTTTGCTCCCTCTGAATCCATTTCCCCTTGATTCTTCCTCTCTGTGTCTCTTTTTTCCTTTTCCCTTTCCCTTCTCAGTGTCCCCTCCCTTGATCCATGCTCACTGTGCTGCTGCTGCCGTGTATTTCCTCTCTCCCCCCTTGTACTCCTTCCCACTTTCTCCTTTTATGTCCCTTTTGCTTTATTCATTCACCTTTCCTGTTACCTCCTCTCAGTTATCCTCGCCTCATTCCTGACAGGTGGTGCTTCTTCTTTTTTGCTAAGTTGCTCCATTTATTTTCAAAATCACTTTTCATGGCTAAACACACACAGCAAACCCCTTAAATATTACATAAAGAGCCAGAGGACATAAACCGGCTGAATTTGCTTTTCCTGAGAAAGCTCCGTGTCACATCAGTCCTGTGATAACACAATGACAGGGAAATGAGGGACGGGTGGGCACAGTGACCTCCACCACTGCACTCCCATTCTCCTCTCCTGCTGGCTGTGGTGGGGTGCTGAGGTGGTTAAAGCACAAAAACTCTGATTTTGGCTCACAGAATGTCGTGGCACCAGGGCAGTTCAGTGCTCAGATACTCAGCAGCTGAGTCAGGGAGGCAAAAGTTCAAAGAAGGGCAGCATCTACAATCAGAAACATGCTTTGGGCCTGAGGACTAGAGGAGTTAAAAATAGGGACATGTGGGCTTAATTACAGAACAAAGGGAAAAAGGGCTAGAAAAAGGAACAATTTGGGGAAATTAGGAACAGTTGATCAACCAGAGCATTGCAAACAGCCTCCAACACTGCTCCTGCTTTCCCTAGCAAGAGATCCAAATCATGTAACAGATGACCCGTGCTCTGCGTGGCAATCAGATGCATGGGGGGCTAAAAACTGAAGATGTGCAGCTGACAAGGTGATTCTTGCACGGTAAGGACAGGGGTTAACTCTGTCCTTGCAGGAACTGGCAGGTACAAAAGCTGTAACAGCCTTCCAACCCACCAAATACAAGACCTGCCTGATCTCTCTTTGACCAGGCTAATTCATGCCCTCTTCCTCAGACCCTCGCAGCCTTGCTCCCCTGTAAATGGAGTGGATTCTCTTCAGTTTTATCTGCTTAATGAAATATATATTTGAGCAATACTAAGACTCTGAAGATGTTCAAGTTCGACTGTATTGCCTCTTTTTGAATACTATATTTCATTGGGTAGGTCTGTGTGTACATAACTGTTTCTAGACATTAGAACCCTAATCAAGGCAATAATAAGTTGGTGGCAGTTGTGCTACAATTTGAAAATGGCCTAATGGGGGTACACTGCAGCCAAACTTCATTTTGACTTGGGCCTGAACCCTGCATTAGCCCTCAGATTTCTTGACCCAGTTGTGTTTGCCTGTTTTGAACAGCCTTGGTGCTTGTACAGATGGTGGGAGATTGTCTCAGCTCTGAGGCAAAGAAGAAACCTACCACAGCAGAGCCGTGGCCAAAGCAAGCATGGAAATTACTGGATCAGTGTATTTGACTGCTGCTTTCCTTTCTTCTTGCTCTGATTCCAGCAGGGATGTTTAAACATGCCTGGCTCTGTGCACTGTCCAGTGCTCCAGCTGGACTTGGATTTCACGTTTGCCAGCAGCACTTGGGAGTAAGTGCAGTGGCTTCCTGGCTGTGTCTTATTCTGCAGCGTTGAAACACCATTTTCAAACATTATCTTTTTGTTCCAGCGTTTATAATTCAAATTTCTGAACACAGAACATAGATTAAGATGAGAATTTTACGCAGAACTGTTTCTTTCCATTACAAGGCTCCCAACACAAACCAGAGAAATGCCATGGGAAATTCAGAGGCTTCATACAGCACAGGGAGCCTTTATGGCAGAGATCTCACTGTGTCATCAAACTGATAAAGAAGCAATAAAAAATGTGGGTGATCAGTTTTGGTGATTGGTTGTGGTGATTACACAGAAAAAAGGAACTGATTTTCCCTCCCAGCCCATTTGATTAACGTAAGAACTTTCCCCTCAGAACACAAAGAAATATCAGCCAACCTTGAGGACTTGCAGTCCTGAGCAAACCCTCTCCCACACAGAATAAGAACCTGCTCTTATTACCCAACCACGCAACAACTTGTTGTGGGTTTTGTCAGAATTGTTCTTGGACACAGAGATATCTCATCCAGTGCTGATAATTTACAGTCATCTTATCACTCAAACCTGTTTGCTTTTCTGCTTTGAGCCGCTCAGATATGGCAGAGATCAGTCCTTTGAAGGAATCTGAGGATATTTATTTTGGATCACATTTTCTTGGACGATAGCAAAGAAAAAAATCCTTTTAAAATTTTTTTTTAAAAACCTCTCTGACTCAGCAATCACAGAAATTATAAGAGCCACTGAAACCTATCGCAGAGACCTGCAATGATGATTTTTTTAAACTACCTGCATTTTATATGGTCCCTGTGTCATCTCTATGTTATTCCTGACATCTAGAATGCGTGGAAGAGCAAGAAAAAAAATACCTGTACTTGAACTAACAGAATAATGATCATCTTTCCTCTAAATAATAAACCTTATTTACTCCAAATAACAAACAAGGACATGAGAAAACATTCTTGTGGGCCCAAAGGGTCCCCATGGCCAACCTGACTTCCTTTTACACCCATCTGTATCTTGGATGCCACCAGTGCCTATAAGAAAATGACCCTTTCTCCCAAGGTGCATCCATGGAGAACTCTAGGATCTTTATGCTGCAGGAATTATTTCTGGTCACCAAAAAAAAGGGAGAACAGTTTTAGAGTGCAGCATATAAACTGTCTCCTGTGGATATTATGGAATGGTAGGGAACAGCTTGAAAATAGCATTTTCTAATTTCCAAAGCAATATTTGAAATAAACTTTCCTCTTTCTCCCCTGAGGTATTACTGAAATGACAATTTCTTTCCGTTTCCAAGCAAAGAATGTTTCCAAAAATATTTTCTTGCTTAACTCCAACATGCTGCTGAGACATAAAGTTATAAATGTTTATTTTCTGCAACTCCCAGAGTTTTATTTCTCCTTCTTTTATGTAGGCCTGTTTTGCAAAGCTTGATCTCCAGTGCCCAAATGTGGAAAGGCTGATAATTTACACTGGAACCAGCATTTGGGGAACTTGTATATCTGGAGAGCTGGTTTGAATAGAAATTGTAAAAATGCACTAAAGAGGAAAATTGACTGCCAAAATTAGACTGGCACACTTCAGGACTTTAAAGGCCAAGCTTACTGCAGAATGGCCTGACTAGCTCTGTCTAAATCCATTACTGAAATACAGTTAATGTCGGTGTTCTTCAAAACTCTGAAAGATGAAACGTGCAGCAAACATTTGAATGCACAGACTTCAGCTTTAGGGTATTCTTTTGGAATATAGAGTGTGTTAAGTGTTATAAAGCACTGGACATGTTCAGACAATGCTCTGCTGGGAGGGCGGCTGAATATTCTCTTCAGTTTGACCTCAGGGCTCACTTCTTGGTTGAAGCTTTTCTCTTCCCCCAGTAGTTGTGGTGCTCAACTTTGCTTCAGTGGGAACATATTTAGTAGCAAGCTGGGAGTTTTCCTTCCTTGTTCCTCCAACAGATTTTGGAATTTCAGTCCAGTCCTTGATAACACCGTTTCCAAGTACAAGTTTGATGTCCAGACACTTCAACAACATTTCAGTTACTGCCTTGGAAGGGTGGATGGGAACTGATGGAGAAAGAAGGCAAAGCTCAAGATCCCAGCCTGAATCCAGCAATTCACAGAGCTGCTGGAAGTTCAGTCACTCTGCTGCCCCAGACATTATTTACAGGAGCAGGGAGTGCCAGGATGGGAGGGAATGGCTTCAAACTGCCAGAGGGCATGATTAGATGCGATATTGGGAAGGAATTCTTCCCTGTGAGGGTGGGGAGGCCCTGGCACAGGGTGCCCAGAGCAGCTGTGGCTGCCCCTAAATCCCTGGAAGTGTCCAAGGCCAGGTTGGATGGGACTTGGAGCAACCTGGGATGGTGGAAGGGGTCCCTGCCCATGGCAGGGGGTGGAACTGGATCATCTTGAAGATCCCTTCCAACCCAAACCATTCTGTGTTTCTGTGGTTCTCCATCTGCCCCTCACCTCCATCTGAAAACCCCCAGCCATCAATGAGCATCTGCCTGTGAGCTTCAGGGGCACTGCTTCAAGCAAGGAGAGATTTGCATTTGCTAAAAGGCAGCTTATCCAGTTTTTACCCAAATTCTCCATTTGGCCTTTAATCACAAAATTTCATGCACGAATCTACTCCCGGGAGAAAATCCAGAACATACAGTTTCAGCTTTCCCTCGTACAGCGTGTGGATCCATTCCTGGCTCTGCTGGGAAAAAGAAACCCCTTTGAGCTAAAGAGGGCAGTAATAGAAATTCCATGCTCACACGTGCTAGGGTTTCATTTCAGTGACATCATTTATCAGTTTGACTTTGCCAAAGGGAAGAAGTTCACGTTGTAGGATTCAAAAGCAGCATCCAGGATGAGATGGGTTAGAAAGGCCTCAGGTTTCAAAAGGACATGCCAGACGTGGGCCTTCGGTCTACTCACTCGAGCTAATTCCTGGAGATTTGCATTTGTAACCAAAACTTTCTTCGTTTCAACCTTGAAAAGCACTTAGAAAATGAAAACACATTCCAGACAGTAAAAAAGGCTGTGTAAAAAAAGCTCATATTATTTTTTGGAAAGACATGAAGAGAATTTAGGGGGATTTCATGCAGATTCTCTAGTGAAAAGGCATGCCAGATAAAAAGCTTAATCACGTTCACTCTCTGGAAGACAAAAGGACTGGCACACTTTGTGTATGTCAACTTACAGAAACCCTAAAACTCCACAGAAGGGTTCTTGTAACTTAATACACTCCACAGCCTCTTTTTAGTTCCCGGGATACATTTTCTAATATTAATTTTCTTTTATCACCTTGCTATGTATAACTTAAGCAAAAGCTGGACAAATGTCAGTGACTCAAACACACAAACACAGGTGATTAATCTAGCTAAGCCTTGGAAATAACTGTGTGAATAAAATATAAACCAGTGGGGTTAATCTAGGAAAGAAGAGAAGGAGATCTCCAACCAGCAGAGATGAATTCTATTCCCGCTCCAAACATCGAATGAACGAAAGAAAAGAAAATTGGCGTGTGAGGATCTCCTTTTCCCTTCTGTTCAGAGCTGGTGTTACATTTCTGCCTGACTGTGTCCCTTATGGTTTTGTGCCCTTTTGTGCACCCTTGCTCCCCCTCAGACAGCTTGTTCATGCACATGTGACAGCAGGAAGAATAAGTGAGCAGAGCAGAGGGCGGAAAGGAAAGCCGGTCAGTCAGAGCATAGCAGATGGCACACTTCTGCTGGGGGCTGGTGTCCCTGGAAGGCTCATTTAGACACCAGCCTAGGAACAAGGAATCCCATAGGATTTTCTGTGGGTTGTCTCCAGACATTATCAAAAGTGTTGTTTACTGCTTTAAAGGGACTGCGTTAGAAAACTGAACATTGTGAAATCAGCCAACTCTAAAATTCAGCAGAGGTGGGAAAGGGTCCGATTACTCGATCCAGGCATTTTCCCCTCATGCAAATCGTCACCATTTGGTGAAGTTCTCTTACATAACAATTGTTTTCCTAGATCACAGCAAATCTTCCTCCAAAGCTCTTTCTTTTATTCTGACTAATGCAGGAAGGACCATGATAAAGGGTGTGGAGGGTTCCTTCCCTCCAGGACCCGATTTCAGCCCCGGGCTATTTGTAGCTGAGAAATACTCGAATACTCCATGAATATTCTTGTGCTTAAAGACCTTCGGTGATATTCCAGGATTTTACCCAGCTGACTTCTGAATCCATATAAACTCTCAGGATCCACAAAGAATTCCCCAGGTCAGCCAGGAAATATATGAAGTAATGTAATATTTTTGGGGCTTTTTTGCTGTATTTTTTTCCTGTTTCTGTTTGAATCTTCCACCAGTTGGTTTAGGTCAGTTCTCCCACAACAGGTGCCCACACCTGAGCAAGCAGAATTTTCCACAGAAGGCTCTCAAAAGGCAGCTCTGGATCTTTCTAAAGGCAAGGTCCTCTTTGCACTTAAGGCAGCAGGGAATTTGTATGAACTGGGAGTTACGGGATGATGCTTTGATAGGATTAGGGAGCAGTAACAGAATCCACAGCCAGAGATATGAGTAGTCCTGTCTCTTCCTTACCTCTCCTTTTTGTGGCTCTATGAGTCTTTGGCAATTCTTCTGGGTTTGGACTCCACACAGACGAAAGGAGCCTTTTCCATACTGATGAAAACATAGAAGGGAAAATTGGTATAGTGCTTCTGATGGGAAAATGAAGATCAAGAATGCTGTTAAATTATAATATAGGCCTAGGAGAAAATAGAGGATGATGGAAAATACTGACAGTCTCGCTGGCTTTTAATGAAGGATAACATTTTCCATTACAGGAAATGTAAAGCACTGGAAAACATTTTGAAGAGCTATCATTTAAAGTTTTGGGTTTTAGTGGGAAATATCCCTCCTCAAATTGTATTCATGATACAATCTCATAAATATGGGAACATAAGTTGCCTTTAAAGTTTTGGCCTTTCTTCAGCATGTATTTTTTTTTATCCTTTTATATTGTATTAACTTTTTGTTTGCTTTGAAGAGGAAAACACGCTCCTCTCTGTGTTTCCATTCCCCTCCCAGTTCTCTTCTTCTAATGAGATGTTGGACTCAAATATCATCCTTCATGTTACCCTCCTAAATTTTTATGTTCTCTCTGTTCTTGTTCCTGGCAACATCAGAGTCTGCCTTCCCCCTTTGTAGACATAAATGGCTTTCTTAAACCCAAAAATTCTCAAATCAACACCTAAACTGACATTTCTGTCACCTCTTGAGCATATATCCTTTTTAATTTGTATCACTTTAGTTGTAATCAATTCTTTCCTGATTGCCCAATTTAATTTAGGCTGCTCTGCTGTGTCCCTCCATAGATGAAATTAAAGTAACAAAATCCCATTGAGGAGTTTATCAATAAATCTGCTTAACAAAGAAATGTCCTTTAAAGAAAATGAAAACGCTTTGCATTTGTCCAAAGTGGATAAAGATGGTTCAGATGCTCTGACCTAATTCCTACTCAGCTACCAAATGTAGGCATTTTTTGTGAGTATACACCTTGCTAAATAAATTTCTTTGTGATGAAATTAAGCTCTTCTGATTAAAGGGGATAATTTGTGTACCATTGAAGATGCATTTTGAGGTACATGTTAACAGCTTACAACACGGAGAAGTTCAAATTCCTTTGTTTACTGTCAAAGTCATGGTAAGAGGAAGAGAAGGTGAAGGTGAATAATACAGACCACCAAAGCAACTTCATTTTCTGAAGTTCATTGGGATTAAATTTACCAACCTTTTGCAAACACTGATCATTAATTCCTCTTGAGAAGGTGTAATTTACAACAGTTATTTAAATCAAATTATTGCCACCGAAGCAGGTGAAGGTGCAGTTAATGTGGATATGAAGTTCACAGAACACACTGTGTATTTTAGTAATGAAAAATGAGGTGTTTTGGGGTTTTATTTCGTCTGTCTGAAAGTTCTGTGGCTCTACCAGCAAACTGCTTTTCTATTCCCAGCTCTATCCAGTGGTATCTGAGATTCTGGATGACTTCTTTGTTCTGTTTTTCTAGAATTTCATTACTTGGGGAATATCAACTGTCTTACTGCAATATTTAGAGTTATTTACACAGCCCAGCAGACAACTGTGTAAAGTTCCTGGGGCTGGAGGGAAGCTGAGCCAGTAATTCCATGTGATCCAGTGAATATTCCAGTCCTGTGTGACTGGGAGCAGCCTGACCACTATTAAGTGGCAATTTGCCAGGGGCTGGCTCTGGAGCCCTCACAATGGCAATAATTATGTTTGATTTGGCCTTTTGATCATGGAGAAATCGCATTGTCCCAGCACACCAGGGCTGTACAAGCCCCTCCTCAGAAGCTGTGCTGTAAATCTGATTTATTACAGGCAAACTCCAAAGCTTTCGCACAAAATCCGTGGATATGGCCTTTATATCTGGCCCTTCTCTCCCACCCAGCCCAGCTCACACATGCCAAACACTGTCCCTGTTACCCCTAACCTTGTCATAATTATTGTTATTATGTCTTTTCTAAGATAAAACTGGCATAACCTCAGTGGTGCAAAACATGCACAGGCTCAGTAGGACCAAAAGTTCCTTCTTGGCAGAGCAGAATGACCTGTAGGTGTTTCACAAGCTGAAAAACAGACTTTCAATTGCCTGTCACATTCAAAGGTATTTCAGATAAGACTCCAATTTGCCTGAAATTTTCTCACTAAAAATTGAGGAATGTTGTCACCCCACCGTGAGCACAGTTAAACCCTGCCAAGGAATCACTGCTAACAACTGAGCCATTACTGCATTTTGTTTGTAAGGTGGGAAGATCTCCCACAAGCATGAGCCTTAAAAATCCATTTTAAATGAGGAACGAAATTTCAAATTGACAAAATCAAGTGCTGTAGAAAGTTCTTGCTTCTTTTTCTTACAAGTCACCAAAGTGCACAAGTATTTCAAATGGCTTGACATCTGTATTACATAAGCAGAAAGCAATTCAGCTGCTTGGAGAATATAAAAAACAACTTTGACCTTACACTGGAGTCATGCTTCAAAAGACTGATTATTCATACGAGGAAAATTGCTCAAAAACAACTGCTTGGAAATATTCTCAGAAAGAAAATAGATCGATTGTTCTGAGGCAATAATATAATTGTGGTATAACAAACTGCATTAAAAAAAAAAATTATTCCTAAGGCTTTTTCTTTTTTCACAATAAGTGCTTCATCTGCTAGTATTTGAAGTATTTTATCTTTCAAAATGTTTCCCTTGTTTGCTCAGTGTATTTTTTAGCTTGCTTGAATGTAACTCTTCAAGAAGACTGAAAGTTGCTGCTAATGGGAGAATTTCAGGCCATGTTGCCCTTCATTAATTCTGACCCCATTATGGCCAGGAACCGTATCACTGTAGAGTTAAAGATGTGTTGGTAGAAAATACTGTAAAAGTGTTTATTAAAATAAAAATAAACTGTGATTCAATAAATTTTCAATGTATTCTTGATATCATACTAAATTACATAAATTCTGGATTTCTTTTTGGGTAACATTTATTTTCAGGCAATATTTTCTCTCTGGAGGAGGAGGTGCAGTCATCTGGCCGAGGGGCTCAGTGGAAGCTCAGGAAATCTGGGTTCAGTTCCCAGCGCTGCTCCTGGTTTCCCCCACAGTGCTGGGTGGAGAGCTCAGGCCCCATTCCTGAAATCTCTTGTGCAGATCCCCAACTCCACTGCTGTGTGCAGTTGAGGATTTCACCAGCTCAGATCATTACCTGGTTAAATGTTAAAGACTGAGGCCATTTCGCCTCATTTTTCCTCTGAAAACTGTGGATTTCTGTTCTTCCCACCCATTCCCCTCCTGCCCCTGGAGCTTTTTAAACCCATGGATCCAGGTCTGGGCTTGGGCTTCTCTGTCCAAGCAAACTGAGGTGTCTGAGCCTTGCCAGTGCTCTTGGAGCAGCACATCTCCCACACTGTGCTCGGTTCTTACAGCACATAAAAGTAAACTGGGCTCCAGAATCTCCAGAAGAATCGTAAAGTTTGGAAATCACCCCTAAGGTCATCGAGTCCAACCATTAACCCAGCACTGCCAAGTCCACCACTAACCCATGTCCCTCAGCACCACATCTACAAGTTTTTAGAACACTTTCAGGGATATTGATTCCACCGCTCCCCTGGACAGCCCCTTCCTGTGCTTGACTATCCTTTCTGTGAGGAATTTTATCCTAATCTCCAATCTAAACTTCCCCTGGCCCAGCCTGAGGCCGTNTGAGCCCCTTTCCCAGCTCCCTCAGCCGCTCCTGGGGCTCCAGCCCCTTCCCAGCTCCGTTCCCTGCCCTGGACACGCTCCAGCCCCTCCATGTCTCTGCTGGAGTGAGGACCCAGAACTGGACACGGGATTTGAGGTGTGACCTCACCAGTGCCCATTACAGGGGACAATCAGTGCCCTGGCCCTGCTGCCACACCATTCCTGATCCCAGCCAGGATTCCACTGGTCTTCCTGGCCACCTGGGCACACTGAAGACTCACAGCAATTAATTCAGTCCATAAGTAAATCTTGTCACTTGGGTTACAGGATCTGGTTCATACCCAAGTATTGGGGTTCAGTCCTTCATGGTACCATACAGTGGTCAGAATTCTCTCCCAGCAGCCTTGTTTTTACACAGTTTATTAATGAAGTTGCACTAAAAAGTTGCTGTGTATTCCACGTGAGAGGTTTCTGGAGAAAACCAGAGAGTTTTCTCCAAGTTATCGGTAATTCACCTCAGTGAATCCATTTCAAACAAGGATTTTGCCTCAGTGATCTGGTCACAGAGCTCTGGACAGCAACATGGCATGACATTACACCAGTTTTAAAAGGTAATTCACTTAGTGCTTCTGATGTGTATCCTAATTTTATCACTACAGAATCACAGTTCAATGGGCTGCTTCTTGTCAAGCTCGGAGCTGTTCTTTTCCTACCTTACATTTTTCAAATAGTTTCTAAACCAAGGGAAGGAATTTCACACCACCAATCAAAATAAGCCACTCAGCAGAAGAGTTTCAATTTCCAGCTCTTAATAAATCACACAGATTTAGATCAGATTCACGAATTCCAGAGAAGTTATGCATTTATGTTCTCAATTTCCATAACACAAGTTACAACTCAATAGGAAAATCTGAACTCTCTAATAGTTACCTGCTGAACTTAATTTTGGGCAGAACCCATTTGTTTATGTCTGCTGGCTCCTCGCTCGAGAAATGTTAACCAGAGTACAATATTGACATAAACTTCAGCTCATTCTCTTTTGAGCTAAATAAGCAAAACAAACAATTTCCTTCTTTAAGTCTAACCTTGATGCCTATTTATTACACAGCATATCTTGCTATTAAGAGAGGCCAGACAAGGACCATAAAAAAAAAATCAGATATATTAATTTACAACAGAAATGTGGGGCTGTGAATCTCCTTGAAAACTTCCCTCCACCAAGACACCACGATGTCTGGAAGATGTGTGGCATGACCCCTTCTTGTGCCGGTGATCACCTCCCCATTTTGTGTCCTTGATAACTGAACTGCGCTTTGGTGAGCACTGCTGCTCCTCTCTGAAGGCTGACACTGCTGGGGCCTTCTCCCCAGAGCCAAAAGGAAGCTGCCCCGGGAGGTTTTTTGCCAGGGATGCTGCAAGCGAAGCCCCACCCTTCCCCTGCGCTGAGGAGGGGGCTGAGGAATGCAGATGGATTCGTTCCACAGCTGACGTCTCCGAGTTCGCGGCAGAATGGGCTGCAGTCATGTCCCCAAACTGGCTTCCCATCAGACTTTAAAATGAAGCACTGCGCTTTTTCTCTTCGATGCTAACTTGGCCAGAAGGCGCTTTTTCATTTAAAAACATTTTAAAAACAAAAGTTGTGTGTGTGGGGGTAGAAATACTGGGAAAAAATAACATCTGTGACCTGATACCTGTGCGTCAGGAGTGATTGGTGACGCTGAGGGTGCCTAAACACATGCAGCAATTAATTCAGCTTCTCCCTGATCACAAGCATCACATTTGCTTTTTCTTCTGTTGATTACAAATGTTGCGTGATTACTTTTAATCCAAAAGTAATAAATTTGTCCTGACTGCTTAATCTCATCTGGAAATGGAGCTCTTTGGTTTCATCAGCCCCCGATTTATTGCATTGTTGAGATAAAACAGCCAATGTTTGATTCCGTTTGGTTTTAGTGTGCAGCATCTTTTTCAATTCTTATTTTTACTATGTTAGTGTTTACTTAAATTCCTTCTGCAGATAAATTAAACCCAGTAAGATTTTTGGAGTTCCAAATCTAATTTTTGCTTTTAATTTTTTTCTTTCCCCCCCCTTCCTCTGCCCAGGTTTTCCATTTGAGGTGCATATGCAGTACCAAAGACATTTCAGATGGTGCAGCATTAGTTGAACCTCAAGATGTGTTTAAACTCTCACTTTGCAGTTCTATTGGCCAAATCCAACATTTTGCTCTGCCAGAAAATGCCAGGTGGTAACAGAGAATAATTTTAGGTACTTTTTTAGCTGTGCACCAGATGGTGATAACACAAGTAATAATATCAAACAAGTATTAGCTTGTTTCTAACCCCTGCCTCCACATCCTACAGATGCAAAAGGTCATTTATATGAAGCACTCACCACGTGCTGTGCAAAACACAACAGAAATTCCAGTCAAACTGGTCCCTGGGGTGTCCAGGAAGCACCCTGGTGGAAATTCCCCAATGACTGGGGCAAAGGCAATAGAAGAAAAATAAAACCAAACTGTTATCGATCTTTTGTGATTATGATTTGGAATGAACCATGTCAAGCAAGTACTTCATAGTGTTAGGTCAGTGCACCCTGTCAAATAAATGTGACATAATTAAAGCAATTAAAGGCTGTGTCTTTATTTAAGTCTTACCTGCTTAGAGGGGTATGTGAAACAAAAAACCCCCCCAGACCTATGCAAGCAATGATCTAAAATTAAAACCAAATTATTTCTCCCTTTACCTTCCATTAAAAGGAGTGGTTAGAGCTTTCTACTTCCCGTGGAAATAGATAAAACAGAGGTGCCTTCTGTCTTAATTTCCCCACGCACATTTCCAGATCCTGACATTTTATTTCCGTCAGCAAAATCAGACCTGAAATTATGGCATCTCCATGCTGTGTTGCAAGTCTTAAGAAAGAATTCTGGACTTCCTCAGGAACTGTATTGGAATAAAGTCACCCAAATTGCAATGTCAGATTGCTTTGCTTTTAATTTGAATACGAGAGTGATCCATTCCACATGCTCCAGAGAAATATTTCCTCGTTCAGCCCCCTCTTACTTCCCCCTCAGCTCCTCCTCCAGGCTTCCTCAGGTCATTTCCAGTTTGCTTTTAATGGAAATTCCTTCTGACCCCAATCTTCTGTCTGATGAATTCAACCTTTTGCGTGTATC
Source organism: Struthidea cinerea (assembly GCA_013397865.1). Taxonomy (NCBI): domain Eukaryota; kingdom Metazoa; phylum Chordata; class Aves; order Passeriformes; family Corcoracidae; genus Struthidea; species Struthidea cinerea. The sequence continues at coordinate 263,370 of VZTI01003071.1, read as the reverse complement.
AATCATACAAGCCTTTAATCCAATTTATGGGGGGCTGGGGAGAACAGGAAGAAGCAAATGTATGGAGATCAGTGGAATCACAGCATGGTGCTCAAAACCCACCCCCAAAAGGGTGAAATTAAGCAGTCTTCTGACTCTGGGAGCTGAGAGGCTTTTTAAAATTTTGCTGCTTCTTACCTGAGTTGGAGCCAATGCTCAGGACCTTTTAGACTCATCAAATTATGGGTTATTGTTCTGCTTCCAAGGTCTGCCTGGCAATTTCTCCTCAGTGCTTGTGTAGTCAAGGTCTCAGAAGCATTAGTGGCCTCTGGCTGATCTCTCCTTGTGCATGCATAGTTTGCATGCCTGCCTTCAGGAGAAGTCCTCCTGCCTGACCTCTGTTCCAGCCAAGAACGTGGCCAGCCAGCCATCAGCACCATCTTGTGGTGCTGGCATCTCCAAACCTCTCAGTGCTGTCATGGCACAAGAGTGGGAAGAGCAAACCTTGAATAGTCCATCAGGCAATGCCTAAAAGTCACACTCTGAATTTGAAAGTGACTTTGACGTAGAGAGCTGTTAATGCCCTGTCCCATGGCTTCTGTATGTAAAAACAGATACATTTCAAAATAAGCAGAGGTTAATTATACCAATAATTGGCATTTTTACCTCATAGTCATCTAAGCCCATTTATTTCTGCTGTCACACCTTTAATTGGTTGAGTAAGAAATTCTTGCTCATAGACTCCCAGAATGTGTAGGTTGTGAAGGACCACAGTGGGTCACTGGTGCCACCTCCCTGCTCAGACAGGGCCATCCCAGAGCACAGGGCACAGGATTGTGTCCAGATGGTCTGGAATATCCCCAGGGAGGAGACTCCACAGCCTCTCTGGTCTCTGTTCAGGGCTGAGCACTGCCCAGGGCAGAAGTTCTGCCTCCTGTGCAGGGGGAATTGCTGGGATCAGTCCCTGCCCGTTCCTCTGGTGCCATTGCTGGGTCCCCGGAGCAGAGCCTGGGCCCTGCTTGGAGCCCTCCCTTCAAATCCTTCCCCAGCAGTTCAGCTGATCTCCTCACTCTTGCTTTATTCTATCACAAAGAACTGATAGCTCCTGAGAAAAGAAAAATACCTTTCAAGCTCATGATTGAGGCAAACTCGTAACTCCCACTTTTATTAGATGTAACTCAAAAAACTGCCAGGTTTCTTGTTAAAATGAAGTACTTCCATTTTCCCTCTCTTCACCTGCTCACAATCATTTGATTCTTTAAAACTGAAGTGGAAAGGATTTGTTTTCAAAGCAAGTAAAGTTGAATAGGAAAACTAACTGGGGTAGCTGTAGCAGTATCCTTCAGCAGTAGCTTCAGCACACCCCCATCCCCTGGGAACATTGTATCTGGAATATTATTTTATTCCAGAATAATCGGTGTGCTTTGAAAGCAAAGTAATTCTTCTTGGGAGGAATAAGGGAGAGGGGGAGGCAGTCCAAGCCACTTTCACTCTAGGTTAGAATTCCCCACCAGCTGTTCCTCACTGCTGAACAGAGAAAAGAAGCCTGGACAAAAATGTGCTTTTCTGGGATTCCGAGTGGACAAAGCCTTACCATTAAAGAAGCTGGATAAGAAGTTAAATTGAAAAGAGAGAAAACACCCAACCTCAACGAACATTGCCCTCATACAAAGACATCTTATCAACAGCAGCAGCTGTTGCCCAAAATAACTACTTTACTTCAGCAATAATCCTGAACCGTAAGACCAACTCAAAACATCTTTGGAAAAGAAACACATGTATTATTTAAGGCTTAGATAACACACCAGTGCTTAATTTGAGCCAATGTGAGTTTCTGAAGAGTGTGCAAAGCAAGAGATGCTCACAAAATGTGTTAAAGCACTTTCCTTTCTGTTGGCTTGGAGCTGAATCCATGACCACAGCTGTTTCTGCAAAATATTCTTTGACTTTAGTTAAAAAACACCAAAATTTTAATAAATGTAATGATGTGAAAAGTTTTGAGGAAAATTTATTCTCCCTGTTTGTTCTTCACACTAAAAGTTGCAGCAAAAAGAACCCCCCAAAGCCCAAACCTTTAAATGCACGAGAAATGCTTATGTGAAAATCCTTGATTAATTTTATGAAGGGAAAAAAATTTACAGATATACTGCAAGAAACCTCGTTGCTGTGCAAGACCAAGGCTTGAAGGAAACGGTTCCTCAGACATAATTTCTCACCCTTCTTGATTCATTGGTGACTTTGAAACTCAGACCTGGTTTTGGCATTATCCCACCGTGCAGATTGATTTTCATGGTTTCTCATGGGAGTCCATTATTAATACAGGTTAAATTTCAGTGAGTGGTAAAACAATCTCTCTCGTGACAGTCTGTCCTCTCCAGGACCAAGGAGACTGCTCAGACACTCAGATGTCCAGGGAAACACCACAGTTAATCAGCAGGAACAGGGAACTAATCGGATTATATTGTCTGATCCTATTTTCTAATCACAAGAATTTGTGATGGAAAGAAAACCAGAGCACATGTTCTAATTAATACACTCAGAATTTGCTCTGGAAGGTGCTGCAGCAGGGCTAAACATGACAAGATACAAAATAATCTAGAGTTCAAGGACTTACATGAAATTCAAGAAATGTATCAAGACTACATTGTGGAAGCATCTGTAGCATTTTATTCCCTGCACTCTCCTTTTTTTTTTTGGATGGCAAAAGGTGTTGGTTGTAATGATGGTGATGGTGGTGGTGAGAGGGAAGGAAATGAAAAATGGAAGGAGAACCTTCTAAGGCTCTTAATACCTCACCCTGGTTTCAAACTCAATATTCTCTGTGTAGATTCATAAAGAGGGATGGGAGTCAAGCAGCAAAAGCAGGATTTTTGGAGACTGCTGCTAATACAAAGCCTACAGTACCTGGTGCCTATTGGGCTGAATTTTATCTTGGACTGGTGAATTGTGATTTTTAGTTGCCTCTCTGCTCTTCTCTTTTCTGCTCTGCTCGTGCTTGGCTTTGCTGTGTCTTAGGAAAGAAAATCCTGATGTCTCAAAGAGAGAACATGATTCAGTAAGCGAAATAGTCTGTAAATCATTATTAATAAATCTCTATTGAATTACAGTTTTGCCTGTTTTCAGAGGAGGTACTAACATGTGAAAATAAAAATACTGCCTCTGACTCAGGAATCTACAGTTCAATTAAAAGGCCAAGGAGCTGGATTTTCACCTGGAGTTTTAAGTGGCACAGGTAGAAGAAGCAGCTGTAGAAGCACCATGATCACCCCTGATTAAATATGCTCCAAAAAGCTGAGGGTTGTTTTTTTCTTCCCCCATTTAAGTGTTGCACAACATTAATGGAACAGGAATTTATAGCCTGTAACAGTTTACAGCTTCTAAGTGGAACCTCCTGACTTTGCCTCAGCAAATGTCTGTCAGTGGCAGGATTTGAATTGCAAACTCTATTCCATTAATTTTTTTCAATGTAGAATATGAAAGTGCCATAAATGACATTTTAGGGCATATTCCACCAGCTTAGCAAAGATTGAAGAAACAGAGACTGAATAATGTTGGGAGGAAAAGCCAGAGGAAATCCAGGTGGACCTTTTACATCCTCAGTTTGGTATAAAAATTGTTGAGAGAGTGGGGGATTACGCAGTGGCACCTGTACAATATAATATGTAAGGTACTGATAAGTTATGAAGGAGCTGTTCTTGAATGACTTTCTTGAGTTTCCCCTTAAAGAAGTCTGTGTTTTGTTATTGCAAAGGGAAAGGTGGGGACAGCTTTATGTATGCTCTTTTGCCATGTGTATTCCCTGGTTAACTCTTTCCTGAAACACAGGCCATGTGCCAGAGCTTTTCAGGAAGCATTAGGTGAAATTGAACGTCTCCCGAGTTTTAACACGGTGTGAATCGTTCCTAGTGGGCTTCCAAAGAGGGACTATCAAACAATTCTTAAATAAACATGCTTTGAGCACCGCAGAGCATCCACTTCAGGCAGTAGAGTAGGTAACAAGTACTATCTGCTCAAACAAAAAGGAGAGCCTGGGCCAGGGGAGAAACTTGTTTCATTCGAGGAGTAAAGTGGAAATGCAGGGCCTGTGCCACAGGTTGTTTTCCCCCTTCTTCCTGCTCCTTCTGCCTCATCCTGCAGTGTCCTTGTGGGATCTTCTGGAGGAAAATAAGTCCACCAAGTTAGAAAGAAAGAAAGGCTGAGAGAATTGGGATTGTTCGGGCTGTTCTCTTCTCAGAAGAGAAGCTTTGGGGTGACCTCATTGCAGCCCTTCAGTACCTGAAGAGAACCTGAAAGAAAGATGGAGAGACACTCTTTATGACGGTCTGGAGTGACAGGACAAGGGGAAAGAGCTTCCCACTGCCAGAGGGCAGGGTTACATGGGCTATTGGGAAGGAATTGTTCCCTGTGAGGGTGGGGAGGCCCTGGCATAGGGTGCCCAGGGAAGCTGTGGCTGCCCCATTGCTGGAAGTGTCCAAGGCCAGGTTGGACATGCTTTAAGCAACCTGGTTTAGGGAAAAGTAGGGTTGGAACTGCATAATCTTCAATCCCTTTGAACCTGAACACCTCTGTGAAGCTCTAATTTCTTGTACAAGTGCAGAGCAAAATTCCCAGCTCTCTCCATTAGGAGCCAAATTGAACAGAAGCTCAGAAACAAACAGTATGTTCATCACACAGCCCTAAACTTACCCAAGAGCTCCTGTCCCTGGGAGAACCCTGTCGACAAAGCAGCAATTCTGCACATTTGCAGTTCCTCAGGGATCAATTAAGAGACTATTATACTCTTTACTGCTGCTGTAAGATGAAAACAGCCAGCATCTCCAAGGGAACTTCTTGTAAAACCCAAATTGAGCTTAATGAGAAAAGACTTTTGACAAATGCTGTTAGATGTGAGATGCATTTAGCACTTGTCAGGAGCTGTATTCCTGACTTAATGAATTTATAAATTAAGTCATGCTCCAGTGTTGGTGTGAAGGAGACTGAGAGCAGCGGCTTTGACAAGGCTTGAAGGCACTGAGTACAGAGAGCTGGCCAAATTAATGGGATTCACATTAACCTTCATTAAATACATGAAGATGAACAGCCATAGCCTGGGGTGAGTTGAATTTTAAAGCAGCTTTTCTCTCTTTAATATATGAGAATAAACAATGCTTTCGGAAAAGAATAAAAAAGATCAAAGTGTGGATAAAAAAGAACTGTGGACAAGCCTTAGAAGAATTTGCTCAGGAAGAATGACCAGCAGTCAGGTTTGGTCATTCAGGGGTACATTTGTCACCAGGCAGGGCAGTCTGTCATCCCTCCCTGTGAACTCCAGTATCAGTGAATTTTACGTGCATTGTGTGAATTTGAAGTACACCGTGCAGTCACTAAACCAGGAAGTGTCAGGTCTGTGTGAGTTCTCCCATTTTGAGCTCTATTCAACCCAAAAAAGGTGGGTAGGGAGAGGGAGGAAGTGACAACTGTCTCATCCTACAGCTGCTGTGGTCCTGGCTCTGAGGCACACAGGCATCAAACTCCACGACAGTCTCAGAGATCTGTCAAGATCTTTCTGGAAGTGCTGTCAAGCTCTGCCATCTTTCAAAACACAGGAGGTGGATTGTGCCCATATCCTTGTGCTGCCACATCTTGAGCACATTTGTGAGTGCAACCAAAGTAAAGAGCAACTGCACTGTAAGAGATTTTAGGGGCAAGTGTTTAGTACAGCTGGAACAGCCTTTATGCCTTTCCAATGCAGGCACGAGCACCAGAAAGGTGAATTAAAAATACCACATCATTTCTTCCGCTGCATGGGAAGATTTTTTCATCCCTAAAGCAAAAAGGGGTATCTGGGCCCTTCTCTCTCCAGAGCAAGGTGCAATTCCCACAATCCCTGGTACAAAGAGGGCTCCTGCCCAGCCAGCTCCAAAACAGAGGCATTAAAAGAGGCCTTAATAAAGCTGCTCTGTCTGCACATTTAGAAGTTATATCCAAAGGTCCTTTTTTTAAATTTCCGGTTTTCTCTGTGCTTAAATACATCCAGTTCCTCTCCCATCTCAGCGATCTCATGTGTTCGTGTGCCCGACTTCCACGGCAGGCAGGACAAAGGGGGCTGTTATAAACCCAGTCCCAGCCAGCACTTGCTCACAGGCCTCACACCTTTATTTCTTCCATAAATTCCAGTCAAATCTCTATTCTAAGAGGCAACTGCTGAGCTGGCTGCTGGCCCTGGAAACCACATTTTCAAATAAAATGCAACAGAGGAGAAAAGAAAACTACTTTTCTTCTTAAGGACGACAAAACAAAACTAACTACTGCTAAAAAAAAAAAATAATAAAAAAAGAAGAAGGATTTTAGATAATGGCAATAAAATAGGTTCAAATTTAAACCAGACTGAGAAATCATTCTCAGAAAAGGTTCCTCTTTGAAGATCAGTGGGGCAAGAGCCTCAATAAAGTGGGAGAGCTCCTTAAAGGTAATGGATCCCTGACTATTTATCCCAGAGGTGAATCAATGTCTCTTTTCAAGATAATCCCCTCTGTACCTGTGAGCTGTAGTGAGGTGGGCAAATCCTTCCCCTGCAGCTTCCCCCTCCCAGCCTTGCATTTTGATTGATTTAGCAGCCACCTGGCCTAAGTGGCAGAAATAGAATGAGAAACATTTAATTAACGTGACAGGAAATGCTGCAAGTGTGCTTGGAAATAGCAGGGATAACATTACCATGTCAGTAAATATTTCATAGATTTACAATCCTTTCAATTTAGGCTTTTATTGACTTAACAAACAAGGATATCCCTGTGCTGCCTTTAATCCATTTACAGTTGGTTGGGTTTTTTAATCAAAGGTATGGGTAAGAGTAATGGGAGACCCCTACTTTCACACTTGGAGGTATGAGGTGCTCAGGGAACAAGCAAACCCTCAGAGTATTTTGCAAAATGTTTATTATCTAGGGCTGGAAAGAATCCCTGATATTCAGATTCGACATTATGCTATGGAAATAGGTCTGAGGAACAGAAAAAAGCAACAAAGTGGAAGAAAGTTTGAGTCCTCTTTTTTTAAAATTTGTTTTTGTGGTTTTTTTTAAAGAAGATAAAAACACCACCTTGTTCATAGAAGAAATTTGTTCTTCTGAATAATGAATCTGCAAATTCTTTTCAACTATTCTAAATTTCAACGAAACCAAAACCACCTGATCCAGCATTTTGACAAGAAAGAGGAAAGTCTAACAGTGTGAACATCTCTTGCTTGGAAAGCCAGGTTTTTGTTAGTCTGTATTTCCACTAATTGTGAAGGCTTCTCTGCTAATCAGAAATACCAAATTTTGCAGTCAATATTTGTTATAAGACAAGCACAGAATTTAGAAAAGCCTAATTATTAAATAGCAGCAATCAAGAAAAGAAAGAATGTGGCTCTTTTACAGAAGATTAGAACATTTTTTCTGGTGTATTAGGTAATTGAGCCAACAGCCCCACTGGGTTATTTCAACTGTATAAAGTGCTGAAAAAACCTCCCAGTGCTCCACGTTGAGAAGGACAAATTCTGTGCAGGAAAACAAATTTCTCTGGGTTACATCTGAAATGAATCTTCACTCTGTTCTTATCAGCCCCTGGTGCCAGCAGGAACAACTCTAGCTCGCTCTGAGGAAAAACACTTGGACACGGCATACCAACACCTCGTTTTATGATGCCTTTTCCTGAGGAAAAGTTAACCCAGTTCACTCCATAAAGGCAGCTGAAAGGTACACAAATTATTGTTGTGCAGATGGGGTGCGTGTGAAATGAAATATGAAATCCATTTGCCAGTGGAATGGAAAAGCAGGCGTGGTAGGAGCTGTAGGAAAAAAGCACTGGAATTACTCAGATTGCTTTCTGATACAACACACAGAGGCCTCAGCCTCTCAAATAACCCATCTTTGGCTTCTGGAAAGGCTCCCTCCAGGATGATTTTCGTTTATGTTAAAGCTGGCCACAATTATAATAGTAAATGTCTTGAAAGTACACAAGGGTCAGGCTTTACTGCTGATTGGGAAAATCTGTGTTTAGAAATTTGAGAGCTTCCTCAGGTGTTTCATGAAGGGAGTTGCTTAATTAATGGAACCCTGGCATTTTAGCCACCAGTCTGTAGCAGTAAGAGGAGTGGCTGCACAGGTGTAGCAGGCACAGGGTGCTGCAGTGGTTCAAAGGCTCTAACAGGGAACTGGAATCTCCAGGTTCGCACCCATGGTCGTATCAGGAGTCACAGGTGAGACACTTCAGCCTCCATCAGCTGCAGAAGCAACAAAATCATATCAACCACGTTTGTTTCCTAGACAGACATTAGTGTTTTCTTAATTATAGAACCTGATTTTTAATCTTTTTTTTTTTCTTCTTTCCTTGAGAAAGAGAGACCTGTGAGCTCTGACCCACTGGCCTGAATCAGGAAGCTTTAAATACCTTCAGTATTCAGTGTTCTCTAGTTCTGCTGCCAAGGCCGTGGCCTCCTTTGCAAGGGCCACATAAAAACTCAAAAGTGGATAAATTCCCAAAGAACTGTAAGACTGAAGAAGCTGTTCCTTTTCCAGAACGGGTAACAAAGGTATCTTTATATATCCTGCTCAAACAACAGGAGCTGTGGGAAGAGGAGGGGGAGCAGGAGCCGAACAAGAGATTCCAGATATTAAGTAGGCCTTTATATATTTTTATACACTGATTTGAGGAAGGAAGAAAATGTAGCCCATGAGGGCGAGTTCAAAGCAGCAGCTGATATTGTCCAGGATGTTCAAACAGTGCTTTAAGGAGCTCCCTGAAGTTCTGATGACAGCTCTTTTTTGCACCTCAAATCTAAGATATAGGTGACAAAAAAAGCCAGGTAGATTTGGAGTGTTTTAAAGCTGAAGAAACAGTTCCTGAGCTGTGGCCTATAGATAGCTACGTGTTCCCAATCTCCTTGGTGAAAGGCTTTTGAGAGGTTGCTGTTGAAATGTGAGGCTTCTTCCTTGTTTCCAACTGCAGAAATGGATAGCTGGGCCTGAAAAATACATGAAATACCTGCAAATCCTTCCCACTACTACAGTTCTGTTGGAGGTCACCCTGAAGGACATGACCTGATCTTTAGGAGGAAGGGAACGGGTACTTGATGTGAATTGAAGCAATCTCTGCATTAAGGTGCTGTTTGTACTCCAACAACCTGTCCCAAAGTATCATTCCAAGGAAAAAAATCAGTATAAACATTTGTTAGGTGCATGGCCTATTGGTTTCTTTTTCCTTTTGTCCTTATAATCGCATGGAGCAACCACAGCTGCAATCTTTTTGATAAACATCAAATCAAATCTTTATCTTGCTCCTTCGAGTTCCAAAGCCTCCTTCCTATTCCATAAGGGCACTTCGGAAGGCACGAGAGGATGAGCAAGGACCTGTTTCCATCCCTCTCCATCTTTGAGGTCCTTCTGCCTAACAGCAGTCAGGGCTCCTCTGACTCTTGCCAAACTTGCATTTCTTTTTTTTTTTCAGGAAGAATCACGGAATTTCCACTCTTATTAAGTAAAATCTTATTTCAATAGGAAAGACCAAGAAAATTCTGAACAAAAATATTTGTGAAGTGGTAAATCCAGCCCATGTGTTAATAGGAGAGTGTGTGCCTGTGTCAATGTGTAGAAATTGTTCTGAACAGGGGTATAGGGCTCATTTGCAGGATAATATATTTTCATTTTTCAGAGTGTGAAAACAATCAAATAATCACCTTTTGCAATGTAAGCAAGCACTGTGGATTTTGTTCCAAGTTCACATGTTTTAGCACTTTGTCCTGAAATGTTGAGGAATACATAGAAAGAGAACAAATGTGAAATTTTCTAATATTAAGTAGGCCTTTATTTATTTATATATAGCTAGATATAGAATAGAATATAAAGAAATTATAATTTCTACCTGCTAAACAGTAACAATTTTCACAGTTACAACTTCAATAGTAATGTATTTATTCTAAGGTATTCAGCACTAAAGAAGAGCATTTCTATCTGTCTGCTATCATGTCTTTGAGCGTTTTTTCTCTTAAGTTTTTTGATTTATGTTTTGATTAGCTATCGAATATTCCCTGGCTACTTATATTTATTCTTTCACGATTTGTTTTCTTCGTCTGTTGTTCACAAATAGCCTTTGTCTTTTTCATTTTGCTTTTTATTTCAAGCAGAATCTTTGCAGATACTGTGTCATAAATGGAGCTGGTAAAACGTTCCTGCTCTGAGAAGGCTCAATTCCTAACCCACTAATTTAGGGGTGGAACTATTTCTGGGGATGTTATGAGCCTGTGTGCTGGAGAACCTCTTTTCTGTGAGTGCAAAGGCATCAACACTGATACAAATGGCCTGTGCTCAGATGTTTTCCCTACATGGTGGGTTGGTTTGATTGAAATTCTGCTAAAAAATATGTATCTCATTAAGTTTGCCTGCTGATTTTGACATCCAGTTTTTAAAAGCAGTCAGTGAGGAGTACATACAACTGCTTTATCTTATTCAAGGATGTGTAATTCCTTTTTCTTCAAGCCTGCAGGTAGGGTAAATGTTGGAGGACTTGGTCTATTTTTCTATCACTTGAAGTGTTTTAAGGAAAGAAGAGTGTGAAAAGTTTTGGAGTCTGTGAAACTGAATGTGCTATTTTTTATTTTCTTTTCTTTTTGTTTCTCCAGGATTGAAACAGAAGAACACGATTTTAGAAAGAAATGATGGTACTGACCACTGAAAGGCAAATCCCAGGACACTTGGGCAAGTCACATTGTCTCTGATCCAGTGAAGAGAGAGGAGGAAAGGAGGTAAAAATTCCAGGTAGAGAGTTCCTAGAGAAAAGGATTTTGATTGCTGCTGTCAACTTACTTTTTCTGTAGAAGGCTTTTCATCGCTCTCCTCCTACTCTAATGTGGTTCATGGTGGCTGAGCAGAACAGAATTCAGTCAGAAAAAAAGCAATATAAGCAGTCTTTGGGCAGCATTTCACCTTTTTTCTGTTGGGACTTACCTGAAAAATGAGATTCTCAGGAAAAAAAATTCCAAATGTGCTCTTTCTTTAAAGTTTTGTATAATATAAGGTAAGTGACAGGGACACAGTAATGCTGGTAAAAGAGCTGATCAGCCTAGCCTCCTCTCAGTTCTTGTCTGAGAGCAGTTTGATATCTGGAACTTATCCTTTAAACCTTGGCTTTGCCCATTTTAAATGAGGATTTAATGCCTGTGAAAGGTGTTAGGCTGACAGTCTAAGGAGCAGGGAAATAACCTCAAATAGTGCACGCATCACACCCTTCATAAAAATATCACAGCACACTGTAAAATTAAATTAGACTCCTTGTTTTGCCCACAGATCAAATACACCACAAGGCAGAGGAATGCAGGGGATTTTTTCTCCACTACCTGCAAAAAGAGCTTCAACACCAACTCCCAAGACTTCCTCAAAGGCGTGTGGCTAATCCCAGTTGGTCTCCAGTACTCTTTAATAAGCCTGAAAAAAATTAGGTGGTCACAGCCAGTACAAGTTAAGGTGGTGCTTTCTGTGGTGTAAACATCTAATGGGAATTGGTTTGTACCAGTTTTTCCTCTCCAAGGTGAGGGATCATGAAATGGCAGCACAAAACATGTGTGATTCAAAGGCTGATGAGCTTGGAGGAGTGACCTAAAAGGGGATAAGACACCGCAATGGATAGCCAGTAACCTAATCTGAAGAATCACAGCCACTTTGAGGAAAATATTTAGGCAATTGTAATTTTCTCCAGAGTTTCAGTCACAGGAGAACAACACTAACTCTGGCAAAAAGTGCGGCTTTTTTGGTTGTTTTTCTAGAATAACAATTAAAAGATAATGCACAACACTTCAGTTTACACTGAAAAACAGAAAAGCCACTGGGTGTTAGGATAAACAGGATTTTAAAAATGAATCAATCATATTTCAGAGGCTGTCACTAAGGGGAAAGACTTGGCTACTGCTTAGCAACTGCCCATATTAAAACATTTATGCCAATAAAACATTTACACTCCTATTTTTGTTTAGAGGCTTTAAATGTATTTTTGTGCCTGGTATACTCTGGCATTCCCCTGCTAGGGAGGTAAAGAAGGTAGGAGCTGTGGTCTAGCCCTAACCAGAAACTTTGCACACCCAGATCCCTGCCAATTCTCACCCGACATCTCACCCACCTTTTCTTGGAACGAGCTTTTATATCCTCAAATTCCTTGGACCCCAATCAGTCAGGCCACAGACTGAGGCAGGGCATGGAAACAGCAGCCCTTGCTTTGGTCTGCAAGCTCCCTGGGGCAGGGAGAGACCAAAGTGTTTTGGTGGTGTGACTTGGCCTCGTGCTGACCCCTCGTTCCAGCCCTTTGCTGTTGGCTCAGCTGGGGATTCTCCTCTGGCCGAGCAGGAAATCCACTGAGGGAATGTGGGGCAGCCCCACCTCGAGTTCTGGGGGCAGTTCTGGGAGCCATAATGTAAGAAAGACATGAAGGTGTTAGAAAGAGTCCAAAGAAATGCCATGAGGGTGGTGCAGGGCCTGGAGGGGAAGCCTTATGAGGAGTGGCTGAGGGCACTTGGCCTGTCCAGCCTGGAGGAGACTGAGGGGAGACCTCATTGAAGTCTCCATCATCCTTGTGAGGGGAAGAGGAGGGGCAGCTCTGGTCTCTGCTCTGGGACAGGGACAGGACCCAGGGAACGGCTGGAGCTGTGTCAGGGCAGGGTTAGAAGGGATATCAGAGAAAGGTTCTTCCCCCAGAGGGTGCTGGGCACTGCCCAGGCTCCCCAGGGAATGGGCACGGCCCCGAGGCTGCCAGAGCTCCAGGAGCGTTTGGACAGCGCTGCCAGGGATGCCCAGGGTGGGGTTGTTGGGGTGTCTGTGCAGGGCCAGGGGCTGGAATTGATGATCGCTGTGGGTCCCTTCCAGCTCAGCATATTCTGTGACTCTCCTTGCTCTCAGGAGGGAACTTCGAGAGGGTGCTGTGCACCCATTCCTACCTTCTTTTTTTTTTTGTTAGACCCAAAACATGAAGTTTTCTCTCAGGAAATAGTAAAGGTTTGATTGAAAAGAAAAGCCTCAGCTTTCATTTTAGTAGGAATCCTTGAAATTTTCTCCTGACTTCTTTTCACTGGAAGAAAAGAGGAAGAAACCAGGAGGAAGAAAAGGAAAAAAAAAAATTTTTTTGTTTGGGTCCAACTGGATGCCTATTATTTAGCTGTAGAAATGCCATAAAGTAATAGAACAATAGACTTAGAAAAAATTGGAAATACTTTGATTAGTTCTACATAAATTTTTTGGTGTGATTTAAGAGTGTATAATAGTTACTAAGAACAACATAACTTGATGGTACCAAAGATGCAGGTGCCTGCACTGATTGAAACACAGTGAGTCTGTTGAATGTGTGATTTCAGAGCAAATGATCTAGATAAACAACTCTGTTGTCCAGTACAGGACCTTGTCAGTAAAATGGCAGCAACTCCCATGCAATTATTAAATCAACATATTGATGCCTTTCAGCCTTTCTGTATCTCGTCTAATTAGGCAAGATGCAGATGATGATTATAAAATATGGAATCTATTATGTCATGGCCTGTTTAATCTGGTTATTACCCAACGAACCAAAGTTTTGTGAAATCCATCCAGGATTCAAATGGCTTTTTCACATGAGCTCAGAGCTATTTTACTGTTGCAAGCAGGCCACTTAATTCCCAGGGAAGGGAGTGGTCTGGAAAGCAATATGGAAACAAGCCTTTCCCTTTTGGGGAGCCAGTGGTCATATTCCTGTAATAAAAAGTAACCTGTAGCTGTGGTGGAAAAGACATTTACTAAGAGAAAGCTGCTTAAGTAAGAAAGTACAAGAAGTGTTGCTCAGCATGTATTTTGACCCGGGAATATCATACCAGTTTAGCATAAAAAGGACAAGAGCTATCTTTTTACCTCATGAAGAAAAAAGGTATCATTAACAAGTCAACTGCACCAGCTGGGCTGTTGTGTGTCAGCACAAAGCTTCCATTCTGGCAAACAGCTGTCTCAGCACGGGTAAAAACACCTAAAGGGAGATAACAAGACCAGAGATATGGCTGGAGATTCATATTTCCAGGTGTCACTCTTTCCAGGATATACATATGAAAAATTTTTTTCTTGTTTTGTACATTAGTGTCATGTTCAAGAAACACCACTGATGTGAGAGTGATGGCTGGGCCTAGAATTAAAGCACACATCAGAAATGTTGCTTCAATTGAGGCTAAAATGATGCAGCAATCAAGGGAATAGAGCGGGAAGAAATCTCACTTAGATTATAGTGAATGTTATGTAAGAAATACAATCTACTAAATGACTGAGTTGTTACTGTTGATGTCTGCCCAGTCATAAGGAAACACCTGATATTTCTCCTAACAAAGGGTTAAAATGAATCAATATTAAAGGAAAAAAAGTAGATAGGAAAGAAAAAAAAAAAATTATGAAAATACTACATCACCACAAGAAAGAAAAGTACTGTGGATGCTGTATTTTATCTGGTTCCTTTACAATCATTTAACAGAGAAACAGAGATGTAAAATATCAGATTAGAAGAGTTATTTGCCCTGATTTCAAAAAGGTCAAATAGAGCTAAAAAAACTAACCCAGATCCTTGCTTTCTAATTTCAAATAAACCTCATTAATGATTTTTTTTTCAGCTATGGTTATAGTACTTTCTCTTCTCCCCCTTCCATTTGGAAGAGCTGATTTAGCAAATTCTAATTTTTCTTTCTTGGGTTTGCAGGATTAATTTTAAGTATATACTAAAATATTTTGCTACATTAGGGTTACACATGGTAGTACTTTTAGCAAATTATTGAAGGAAAAACAAAGAAGGAGCTTCCAAGACACGGCTTGAACAATCCCAATAAAGGCAGAGCTTGTTGCTGGAAAGCTGAAAGCTTAAATTTTTGGAGGGGAGGGACTCATAAAGGAAGAGCATCAGTGATAAGGAATTCGGCTCCTTGGAGAATTAATGTTAATAATTACAAGTCCTGCCAATATGCAAACAGCCTGGTGGAATTTGTCAGGTTCTGTCCTATCAGCAGATGCAATCTCCTTATAAAGATTAACACCACCTATTTATCATAAGTAGCTGAGCTATAAATCAGATAGCACAGAAGGGAACTGTAATAAATTGTTCAGAACCGAGTTATATGTTGGAGAAAATCCACTGTCTCGTCCCAACAGTAGAAACACACTTTGGCAGGTCAGTGCTTTATACGTTTGTGTTCAGTCCCTTGCGGAATGAGACGTTTTCCTTCCTACCACTACCACTGCAATTAAAAAAAAAGCTATTAAAATTAAAATTATTTATTATTTATTCATGGTCTGACATTGTCCGTAAAGAAAGAAAAGGTGCAAAGTGAGTTTCTTGGTTGGTGTTTGCAGATTGTTTTCCCAAGTGCTGACTTCAGTGAACTCGTCCCAAGCCACAGGGCCAGTGAGGTGGATGAGTTCATCTCCATACCTTCTGGCCCTATAAAAACACAAATGGCTTAAAAACCCCCAAAACACTCCCCAGCTTAGAAAAAGGCATTTTTCCAGGGAAGTCTAAAAGTTATTAAGCAAAGCTTTCCCTGCCTGTGAGTTGGACTCTGCTCTGCCAAGCACTGGAAAGAGAAATTCTCCTTTGCCCTGGGGCCAGGACAGGTTGCTGGGCCAGACTTCATGTTTCTCTTCCCTTCAGGAGAGCCTGGGATGGCTGAGAGCTTCCAGGGGGGATGGATCCCTTCCCATCCCTGCTGTCGTCTCAGAGGGGAGGGAGGGGCCCTCTGCTCCAGGCTTTGCAAACGAGGACAGGGCTGAACAGGTTGGCAGGAGAGCAACTTCAATGTTCCTTTCAAAACTTTTTGGGTTTGCCTGCATAGAAAAGCTGTCCATAAAATATGTTCATGCGTCAGTTCAGAATTAATTTAAAAAATCTGGGTTTACTGATCGTAATCTGGGTTTGGAGAACCTTGAAAACACAGAATTTGCAGCATGGAGATAGGTAGCAGAGGAAGTACCTAATACTTCTGTCCTTTTTCTGGAAGTCTTTTGAAGATGGGTAGCAGGCCCTGGGCTCAGAAGTTAAAATGATACACAACCCCCTTTTTTTTTGTAGGGGCTATTAATCAGGGTAATTTCATAGAATCACAGAATGGTTTGGGTTGGAAGGGACCTTAAATCATCCAGTTCCAGCCCCTGCCAGGGGCAGGGACACCTTCCACTGTCCCAGGGTGCTCCAAGCCCCGCCCAACCTGGCCTTGGACACTTCCAGGGGTGGGGCAGCCACAAAAACAGTTCCTTCCAGTTTATTTCTCCCACCCCGTAACAAATTACATGTTGGATCCTGAAACGGGTGTCAGAATCAAAGCTATAGCATGTAAAATATCACAAAGTTGTGTGGCCTGTCCTAATCCAGTGGATGTGTCAGGAAGTGGATGCATGAGCTGTTCATGTGTAGATCTGGCTTTACTGGGAGGACGGGAATGACTGCACAGGCCAGCCCAAAGCCTGGCTTAAGTTTCACACAACCACCACAGCTCGTGTGGACACTGGGTAAATCATCTTCCACAACTCAGAGCCCCGTCAGTGGTGCTCAAAGACATGCACGAGCTTTTGCTCAGTATTTGAAGATTATCAGATGGGCATGGAGAAAGGATTTGGAGCACTGGAATGCATCTCCTTGATCTGTTAAGCTCCAGCTGTGGAGGACATGTTTAACCAGATCCTCATTATTTTATTGACTGCGGGGAGGAGAAAAAATTTCCTTAATACCACCAGGAGTTAATTAGCAGGAGTAAATCACTACTTTCCACCAGAAGCTGCTGCAACTGCACACAACCTTGCACCTTACCCAGCCTCACCAGGCATTCCTGCTTTATTTCTGGAAATATTCCATGCTTCATATGGGCTGCAGTAAAAGTAAACAGCAGTTTAGTGAGAAGAAGTGACAGAGCATCCAGAACCCAAATGTCTCAGGCTACCCCATTTAGTGATAGACAGGGAGGGATTTAAATGTCTGAGCATTGTTTCCTGGTTATTTCAGCCTCCTGGGTGGAAGAGTTCAGTGGCTGCAGCATCCCCCACTCCACGGCTGCTGTGCAAGCAAAAGGAACACTCTCCGTTTCCATCACTGATTAGTTTTTTGCTGTAACAGCTGTGGAGCTGGGATATCTGTCAGTCACACTGTGTGTGCCTCAGGATCTCAGAGATAACCTTTTGAGATTAAGCTGAAACTTTTTGCAACCAGTTTTACCTCAGAACAGTTGTACCTTGCCCACGAAATGGTGAAGTCTTCCTTAGTTCCCTGCATTTTCCTATGCTCCTTGTTTCCTTGTCCTGTTATCCTCTTCTTTTGGAATAGTTGTAGTCCATTTGACTGGATTTCTTTGCTAAAGGTGTTCCTGGGGATTTTCACACAGATTTGCATCCCAGGAGGACTGAACATTTTGGTCCTCCTTATTACCCCATCCACTCTCTGGGTGGGTGGGGAAAAGTCCTCCTAAAGCTGCACAGGAGGAGCTGCAGAGGCTGAAGAGCACATTCCAGGTTTTGTATCTGCAGGTTTATAATGAAATATTAATAAAGTAACTGCACTGAAGAGCAAAAGAAGGGAAATGCTCTTTGGTGTGCCCCAGCCAAGCTGAGAACACTGCAATCACAGCATATGTTTTCTCTCTCCTTAAAGACTGAAGATTATTACAGGCAGGCTTTATTGTGGTCTATAATTTTGGTTTTCTACCTCCAGCTATGCCAAACAGCATTTTTTGTTTTGCTCGAGCAGCAATCAAGAATGGTATTTTATCAAGCCACAGCACTATGACCTTTGGATTTAAAGAGAATATTCCAGCTACTTGGAGCCAACACATATATTAAATTCTAAGGTTGGAGGAAGGGTGAAAAACAGAGGACATGTTTTTTAAGATGTCTTGCAACCCTGAAGCTCAGTTCTTCATTTCTCTTCAAGATTTATCGATTTTGGTGCATGACTACAGATTTTACAAGGATGTTACAGAAAGGGCATTCCATTTATTTTGGTCAGCAGCCAGACAGTTAAATTTCTAAACAGCTGTCTGGGACTGGATGAACACATGGACTCAAGATGTCTTAAAAAAAGAGAAGGCTTGAATGCTGTTTCTTCCAGTATAGGTGTGGTATAAATAAACAAGTAAAATATTCTTCATTTGTGTGTACATGGGGAAGAAAAATAAAGTTTCTGAAAGAGAGTATTAACTCCTACCTTCAGGACAATTAAATGCATCAGGTTACTAATTAATTTCCTTCCTGGGAGAACACTTTACAATGCTGGAGAAGTTTCACACAAAATGTCTAATCAGTTTTTTTTAATACACCAAAAAACAACCCCACTGTGAAACAAACCATTGATTCTTCCATATATTATAGCCGTTCTGCTTTTTTCAACCTCTTTCTTTATTGCAATAAAACACAAAACTGTCATCCATATTTCTTTGTCTCTCAAAATACAGTGCATTAATTTAACTGCATTAGGTGGGTATCTCATTAATTAAGGTATATGGAGTCCTGGTTTTTGTTGTTGTTGTCTTCCTTGCAAGTAATATGTTTGGGAAGTATTGCTTGCATCAGTGTGCAGCCTCCCTTTATTCATATCTTGACAGCTTTAAAGGTGAAGGAAGCACTGAAAATTATCAAGCTATCAGAAAACAATGAGACATTGAAAAAGAGTAGAGATTACTGCACTTTTTTTACACTGAATATATACCTGAATACCTGATCCACAATAAGGGCAGCTTGGGATGGGCCTTGACCCAGGCTGAGGGAGTTATTGAACAAGGTTTTCAGTGATAGGATGCACATATACAGTTGGTATATCTCTAACTTCTGCCATCTCTGTTGTGCCAGCACAATAATTTTTTTTTTTTTTTTTTTGAGCAGGAGGCAAGGAGGGGGTAGATTGGACTTTATTTCAGTCAGATTAGTCTCCCATTCCATCTCCCTGTGTACAAGTAGAAGTATTTGCCGCAGAATAATCAAAGGGATAATGCGGGAAGGAATACGTGGCTAGAAAAGAGGGAGATCGCTTACACAGAACTCCAGGAGCCACAAAACCAATCAGGTCAGGACAGGCTTTACAGAATCCAGCACCAATACTTCTAATTTGGACTAGAGAAGGAGCGGTGCTACAATTAAAACCCAACAAACCCCAAACTTCAAACTAAATCGAATCTGAGTATGGCTGAGTGCACATCTCTGTGGAGCTTGACTCCATTACAATCAGATGCTTCTGAGGAATAAGCCAAAGCTTTCTTCTTTGTAACAGCAGAACCAAGATGCTGCTGGTTCTTGCTGTAGAGAATACAGGGAGAGGCACCTCCCAAAGGCTGGTTTTAAGGACCTGAGGCTTAAATCTCTGCTTGTAGCTGCTTATTAAAAGGTACAAATTAAACAAGTTCCATTCCGTAGCTACTCACAGAATTCACCAGGATTTAAGACTGGTTCTAAATTACAGGCGAGGTTCAAACCAAACCAGACTATAAATTCATGATGAGAACAAAATGCCCTGAGGAACATTTATCATCCTTTCTTTTCCCCACAAGAACAGTTCAGTGATTTAAACACTGCTCAAGACTGAGGGGCATAGGCCTACAATGAGAGATAAGAAGAAGATAACCCAGTCAAGGTCATACAGATCCTTGCAGGAGTAGTAAAGTTTAGGCAATTTTCTAATCCTTTCTGGCTTAAACATGTTTTTGAAGTATTCCTGTGTGGGTTGCAAAATCTGCTGTGTATCCCAGTGCTGGCTGTTGGGACGAGCCACTGAAGAAAGGTTTCCCTTAGTATCAGTTGTGAAAGGGGTTTGGGGAAATGTGATTATTCATGAGCATTTATAGGGTCTCTCTGTAGATTGCCTCCTAATGAGATCAGATTTTCAGATGTGAGGTGAGCTTTAGCCCGCATTCTTATCTGATTTGAGTTTACGAATGAGATCTGTGCTTGTGAAACTTAAATACTGGGAAATTAAAATACAGCTGCCTGTATTGTAATCACAGAGCTGTACAGAGAAATGTTTTCATTAATTCCTGATCTGCCTGTTTTGACAGCAGCTTAGTTGTCTGATAACAGCAACGAGACAAATTAAATCCTGCTGCAGGCAGCACGCAGACCACATTACTCAAAAAGAGAAATTAAAAACTGTTGAACATCTGTTATTGCTGTGAATTTAATCTGTAGAACAACTTCATTATTTTACTTCACATATTTAACTTTATTATTGAGGAAAAAGAGAGCGTCTTTGTGGTTTGAACATTGTTTTTTGGGGTAAAAAATTTTGTTATTTATTCCCCTATTTACCATCAATTCCGGAGTGACTTTCTACAAATAGATTAGTCTGTTTGTACCTTAGCTATCCTATCAGCAAAATGGGAATACTATTAATGGGAATACTATTGCTGCTCTCTTCATGAGGTGCTGGGAATATTGATTAGTTTCAAATTTGCCCCATTGGGAAATGGCAGAAATTACTTCCCAGAATAGAACATACTTAGTCCCATTTTGTAGCTGAGAATCATTGTGGATTGAATCCACCCATGGGTACCAATCAGAAAATGAAACTATTAAAAAAAAAAAAAAAAAAGAGTTTCCAGAGATGTAAAGAACACAAATAAGACATAAATATGAAAGAGAGAAAACAGAAAAGTAAAATTTAGAATTTTGTGTGCAGCTGTAACATGAAGGGAAGTCTTCAGTCTTGATGGAGAGTACAAATCAGATGCACATCTTCTAACTGAATTTTGTTAGAATTGGCTTGATATGATTAAAGCCAGCTATATTTCAGCTGTTATACATGGTATAGATGTGCCAGCAAAGCACTGTAAATGCCAATAAATGGAAATCTGGATTGCAAGATGGGAAACGCTGATGACTTGCAGGAATAAAGACCATGACTTTGTCAGAATTACAGAAAGCAGGTTTAAATAATAATCCAGCCAGTAAAACGTGCAGTAAGGATACACATAATTTTATATGTCATATAAAGAAAAGAAAGCTATAAACAATATTGCAAAATAGCAGATAGAGATATTCATAGGTAAAAGTGCTCTATACAGATTTCCTGTGAGTTTGCATGAATAGGTATTTGCCCTCTTTCCCAAAATACTGTGGAATATTATCTAGGATTTCCTAACGACCATCAGCTGGACAGCACAGGAGCACAGCTGATAAGACTTTTGGAACAAACCATGGTCTGTAATGGATGGGCCAAGCATTGTGATGAGTCTCCAGTGTTTGTAGGTTTTAATGCTGCTTTCAAAAGGAGCAGGATACCTACAATGAGCTCCTTGTTTGCCATGAATTAACCACCCTCTCCCAGCCTTTCCTATTTGTCAAGATGTAGACATGAATCAAACTCTGGAGGTGTAATAAAGAGCTGGTAACTCTTTCTTCCTTCCTCCCCCCACCCCCAAGCTCCCCTTTCTTTTTTGAGACCCTCAGAACTTCAGTTAAAGAAGTTCTGTATGAACAGATCATGTGACGGCAAATGATGATAGGCCACAAAGTGCTCCTTTATTCCCCATCTCAGCCACTTGCAAGCAGACCTAAACTACATCCTCTGCCTCAGAAACACCCGGATACCTTCTGTTCCTGCCTGAACACTGAATGAAACTAAATAAAATAATATTAAATGCTTCCTGAACAGTGAAGAAAGAGCAGATCTAAGCAATTTTACTGTACCTATAAGCACATTTACCATCTGAACTACATAATAATTTCCACCGTATCTCCCTAAATCTCTCTGCTCTCTGTGAAGTTGTTTTGCCACCTCAAGTCGAAGTGATCGTCCCCTTTCAATAGCTGCACTCACTATTTTCCTTTTTACGAGCTTTTAATGAGTCTGGCAATTATTTGTCCATTCACAAGAGTGATAGCTGATCTGAAGCAAAACAGGAGGTAAAAGACCGACTGTTTCAGGAAGATTTAAAAGTTTTTTCAGCTTCATGCCTGATGTATGAGCCGATAAATTACCAAAACCTGCTACAGCGAGAAGGCAGAGGTGCAGAAAAGCATTATTTGTGCAATATGCTGCCTTTGTGAAAAGGACACCCTTTTCTAGGATCTGGGACAGCTAATCTGACACAAACCCCCTTCTAGCAAATGATGGGGATGCCAAGCATAGCTACTTTTTCTATCCACTGGAAAGGTGACTGCAGGCCTTAGAAAAACAATGTTCATGCAGTTAAATAATTCATCTTTCTATTTTATTTCTCACTTTAGTTCTTTAGGAATTACAAATTGCAACTCTCCAGGGACTGACTGCTACTCTAGAACTTATGTTATACTATTTTCACAACAAAACTTTGTGTCTTCTTCACCAGTTCTTGTGTCCAGGAATGTTTTAGGCTGACCTCCAACTATGACTGAAGGTTTAGAAATATTTAACTAGGCAATAAACCTTTTATTTTACTTCTTAACAGTAGTGTTTCACTAAAATGAAAATATGTTCGAATTGCTGTTGTCTGCTATTTTTTATTTCCAAACAGTTTTCCTGGTTTTTATCATAGCTTTTAAGGTAAATATTAATGGAATCATGGAATGGTTTGGGTTTGAAGGGACTTAAAAATAATTGAGTCCCATCTCTGCCATGGGCAGGGCACCTTCCACTATCCCAGGTTGCTCCAAGCCCTGTCCAGCCTGGCCTTGGACACTGCCAGGGATCCAGGGGCAGCCACAGCTTCTCTGGGCACCCTGTGCCAGGGCCTCCCCAACCTCACAGGGAAGGATTTCTTCTTAATATCTCATCTAAACTTAATATCCCATCTAAATATCCCTATTTCAATTTAAATATTATGAAAACATCTCTGACCATCCATTAAAGAAGTGAAGATGAGTAAAGAAATATCAGCTAACTGATTCTGTGGGCTAAATTTCAAATATCAGAGTCAGTTCTACATAAAATATAGAAAATTATGGTAAAAACATCTAATAGAAAATTTAAGAAATTGGTGATGACAATAAACTCCACCACGTGGAGGCAAAGAGAAAACAATAAAATTTCAATATAAATTCTTTCTAATGTAGACTCCAGGCAGATATTACTGTCCAGTGGTTGCCACATCAAAGCTATAGAATCAGATTTGCTTAAATAAAATTTCTTTGCAGATCTAGGAAACTGCTCCTTGCCTTCCTACAATGGAAGCATTTTACTCTCATCTTCTGTTCTGGAGGCATTTTCTATGTGTTTGTCCAAGTTCTTTGTAGTTCTGATTAACTATAGTCACCTATTTCATGTCACAGTGCACAATAAGATATTCCTCCCTCAGACTTTCTGCACACCCTCCTCTGAATCTAATCAGTTTTAACATAATTAACTCCCAAAGAGATTTAGTACAGCAGCAAGTTATATAAAGGAGCAGTTGATTGTTAAAGATGACAGACAAGCCCTGATGCATGTGCTTCCAAGCAGTGATTCTATATAAAAACCTGGTTAATTGGTTAATTACAATAAGATAGGGGTGTATCATCCATAGCTACCCATCACTCAAAAAAGTTTCAGCTGTGGCATCAACTTCAAATTACAATGAACCCTATTTTCAGCCCTGTGCAACAAATTCAGCGTTGCACGTGCAACAGAAAAGGAGCATTTGGGCACTTCCAAAATATAAATAAGTTATCCCAAGTGAATGTTCAAAGAATAGCACTGCCCCAGAGGAAAAAAAAAATATTTTTTCCCTTTGCTGGTATCCTACAGAATCCATCTTTAACAAGCCCTCAAACTAAGTGCACACCATCTAAGCGATATTTGGAGTCCCTCTGAGCGTTTTCAAGTTGAACCCAGTTAACTGCAGTTCACCTCTTGGAAAATAGTTGCTCTTTTGCCTCAGATGTCTTTGCCATGAACCACAGGTGGATACTCACAGCCACTATTTGTTTTGAAAGCAGAGAATGTTTCTCTACTGAGCTCTATGTGAAGTAGTTCAAATATTCTCTAACATGAGCTACATGTAAGTTAATTTGCAACTGCAGGCCAGACCTAAATTACGAGGCCTTCAGAGCTGTAGGAAACCTTGTGTTCTTCAAGATTGGCCAAAGAAATCAGTTTAAACACACCAACATGAGTTATTTGATGTTTCCCCCTCTTTTTCTCATTATATGTTACAAAATTAAAGGCTCATTAACAAATATTTATATTTGCATGGGCCTGAATGGTTGTACTTTTGTAATTATAAGCGAAATAGGATTCCTAGTGAATACCTTCAAATAAAAACATGAGGGGAGAAAAGTCTCTGTAGAGCAGACAGGAATGAGAAACAACATTACTGAAGTAATGGACAGAAAACAACCAACCCCAGAGATCCCCAAGAATCTGCTGGTTTTTAATCCTGAGGGCAATGAATCCCTTAGAACGATTTCACTACGGACACAGTTCATTTTGTGTTACTTGAAGTGTTAGGATCAAGATAAATTTCTGCAGGACATGCTGTAACTCATCCAACAGCCATGGGCTGAACACACTGTGAAGTTCACATGAAGTGAGTTTAAAATTTTTGTATCAAAGGTCACATTTTTTGGCCTTCCTGGTCTTAATATTTATGTTGTTTTTAAAAACTTGTCCTTAGAAGGCCACAAGTGTCCAAAGTAAAATTCTGGAGGTAATTTGATGAAAATTCCTTTGTTCTGCCTCCTGCAGAATACACTTTCTGACAAAGCCCTTATAACCAAAAGGAAATTTGGGTATGTTCTACAGTCTAGTTTACAATTTAGAAAGATTATTTGATTATTAAGAACCCAGGAGCCTCCACAACTGAACCGCTGGGGGGCATTTGGATCACTTATAGTCATTGCTTATTAATCAGTAAAGAGGTTGGGGGTTTTGTGGTGGTGTTTCTCTTGTTGTATTTATTTGTTGGGGTTTTTAAAAAATTATTTCTTTAAGCCTTATGAAGGACAAGAAGTCTAAAACCTGCAACTGCCCCAATCTTTCACGAAGTTTATTTGCATTTAAATCCCTTGCTTTTGCACTCCTGCCTCTATACAGCCAAGCTTATTTACCTTGTTATCTCCATGTTTTTCATGAGCTTATCATGAAGAAATCTAAGAGGAGTAGAAGTTCTGGGCCATTTGGATTCTGTTCCCAGAAAAAAAAAAAGGTAGCAATGTGTGTTGCCCAATTCTCAGTAGCTTTTTCCTTGTGAGATGTTTATATCTCTGTCACAGCATTCATTTTTTTTCCTCTGTCTTTCCAGAAATAAAAACAAATACACCTGGTATGGAAAAAGTTGTGTATAAATACAGGAAAAAGGGATACCCCTTGGCAGTTCATGAGGAAGGTCAGACTGAGGCTAAATAAACAGGATACTTTTCTTTCCCACTCAAATAATGAATTCCTAAGTGTTTCATGCCTTAATCAAATTAAGGAATGAATTCTGTATTAGTCCCTGAATGCCCTAATTCCAGAAAGTCTCGTTTCTCCTGGGGTTCTCACCAGTTCATCCAGCTCATGCACCACAAATCAAACCACCCTTCTTGGAAGTTCTTCTCAGTGTTTTTACTCATGGCATTTGGGTTTCAAAATCTGACTGTTTCCTCAATTACCAAACCAATGTGAATCATAGCTTTTTATTTATTTATTTTTTTTTTAAAGTAATCTTCCCATCCTCTTGGTTGAAGCAGGGAGGAAGAAACTTTTTATATGTGAGCTTTATCTTGACCCAGGGGTTTCTGGTTTTTGGCATTCCTGTTGTGTCCACCTTTCCACTGAGGGGCAGGAAATGAGGGAGAGAGCAGCTGCCTCCTCAAACAGACTGACTCCAACCAAAATCTCCCTCTTGGGGATTTCAGTTACCTTAAACCAGGCTGATTCAGGAGCAAATTTTGCATTGAGTCAAACCTTTCTCTTCCAAATGGCTGCAAAGTCACAGCTGTGCTGCTGTCTCAGGTGTGTCCTGCAGTGCAGGTCACCTCTTAATGATCTACACTCCTTGCACTTTCCTTATTCCTTATTCCCATTCCTTATTCCTTAATTTATTTTGCTCAGGGAAGCCACTCAGTTCCAGTCCTGACAAGGCACAACTTTAATTATGAGTTTAGTCATATTCTCTGCACAAGTTTTGTCCCGTCTTTAGCCAAATGTAGCCAATTTTTTCAGTTTTAGAATCACAGATTAGTAGAATCATGGAATCTTAAAATCATTAAGGTTGGAAAAGACCTCTAAGATCATTGAGTCCAACCTGTTTTGAGAAGCAAGAGACTAGAATTAAACAATAAAGTTGTACTAAATGGCATCCCTGAAATTATTCAGTGTCTTTGGACTATTTATCCCCCCTGAATTTATAATGTTCTTTTAAGACTTAAATACAGAGAATGCTGCATAAAATGGTTTTCTTTATTTTTTGCTGGATGTTCAAAATCTACATGTGCATCTAAAAAAGGATATAAATATTAGTAATACAAGGAAAGTGATACATAAGAAGGGAAAAACCAGATTTTAAGTAAATGTTTTTGTTCAAAAATTTGCTCAGTTTCCTCCTTTGATTGTGCTGCGTACACAGACATCCTGCATTCCACTTTTTGGTTTGATGCATTCTAAACCTCGAGGTCCTGAGAGCCTGAAAACTGGAAAACCAAGTGATTTACTGACATGATTTCAGTGTTCTTAGGTCAGTTCATCGTGTTCCTGGCTTTTCTCTGGCTTTTCTGCCTAGACGTGCAGAGTTCAAATCTGTGACAGGCCCCATTTAATAACTTGCATCTGTCTGCCTTTGCTAGCCTAGAAAATGATTGCTCCAGTTTGGCGAATGACCTCGGTGTTCTAAAGCACTCAAAACATCCTCAGTATTTTGTTTATCCCAATAAAGAGCAGCAATACACTGAGCATGGGGTGTTGTTTTGAGTTCTGAAGTCAACATTTCTCTCATGATCTATGTGAGGGCTGGCAACTTGCAAAAAGTTGCTTAGAAAGCTGCAAGTCTCATCCTGGAGTCCAGCTAAATTAACCTCCTTGGTCAAACTCTCACCTTTCATTAATCATTGGCTCTGTAAGCAGATTAAACTCTCAAAATGAGCAACATGGGGACAAGAAGGACATTTGGAGATAGCAGGGGAAGGTAGGAAGCATTGCTATCACATGCTTAATCGCAGAGGATTTGGGAGAAAATACGGCAAGGAGATCACAGGCTGCACAATTGCAGGAAACTGAGAGAGGCAAGGGGATCTTTCACAGTGATTAGAACAAATGGGACTCATCCATCACTGCATTTCCCCCCAAATTTAAGGGCTTACACGTGCAGAGCTGAAATTACTTGGGGGTATCTCAGCTCCATTATCCTACTTAAGACAAAAAAATATGTTTTCCTGACTTGTGAACAGCCGTGACTTTGCTGTCTGTCTTGCTGGTCTGATGGAAAAAGTCCTGTGATCCAGGCAAAGCTTTCAGAGGAGCTGCTACCTAAAAGTGTAATTGTTCCTCCTCCAGTTCATCTGATTGCACTCTCAGGCTTTTTGGAGCATGTTTGTCTTATTTCTCTGCTTTGCCTCCT
The DNA here is from genome assembly GCA_013397865.1 of Struthidea cinerea. Classification (NCBI taxonomy): domain Eukaryota; kingdom Metazoa; phylum Chordata; class Aves; order Passeriformes; family Corcoracidae; genus Struthidea; species Struthidea cinerea. The sequence continues at coordinate 235,938 of VZTI01003071.1, read as the reverse complement.
AAATCAACAGCCTGGAAACAGACACTGTTTTCTTTTTATGACATCTTGTGTTTTCCATGTTTCAGAGACGAGCAAACAGCTCAGGGCTGGAGAGTGCTGACACACAGCAATTGCTCAACAGGGACACGTTTGATGTGGGGGGAATTGGCTTTTTAAGGCGGTGGGAGCAAGACAGTGCAAATACCACTCGTGCTCAGTGGGATTTCTGGTGGTTGGACACCTATTGGCCTCTGCTGACACCATCAAAGCTGCTGAGACCCACCAGTCACCTCCCAGAGAAACACAGGCAGCTCCTGCCTCCTTTCACAGCAATCTCCTGAGGTGGGGCTGAGCTCAGAAGTTACTTAAGGAAGTGCTGGTCAGCTCGGGGGAAATGTCAGCCTCCTTATGCACATCAAACAACCTTGCTGACTCTGGAGGGGCTTTTTTTTTTGTGGGATGATGCTGAGATTCCTAGAGAATTAAAGCCAAAGGACATAAACCTTATACCCCCACCTAAATCAGCGAGGTTGTCATGTGAAAATTCTCAAGAGTAAATATTTGCCAGATATTGCTGGGTTTGATGAGCTCTGTCAGTCCAAACCCTTTTGGCTTCAACCACCACAAGCAGGCCATGCTCTGTTTTTACCATTGGTAAAAATTGTAGCCACAGATAAGACACAAAAATAATATTGGGAAAGTAGAAATTTAAAATTCTAATGGCTACTTAGGAAGAAAAGCCAAACCCTGACATGCAGTAATCAAATAGAGGTCAGAGTTTAATAATGCAGGATACTTTTGCAGATAATGTCAGACACAGGCTTTCAAATGTACATTAATTTGATTTTTCCTGTCTGACAGAGCACTCTTGCCCCCCTCCCTCTGCCTGCTGAGGAACCATCAAAATGAGGGAAACTTAAAATCTGCTGTGAGCTGAAGCACATCAGCAACTGATGTGCCACTGAAATGGTTGCAAATACGGTCTCACGTCTTTTGCAGATAAGAGTTTTAAATGATACCTTGTTCTGCCAGCTCCATTTATGAAAGGAATAGGTTAAACCAGGTGAGGGACTGTGATTTAATGCATTATCCTTACAGCGTACTTTGGGAGAGATGAAAAAAACCAGAATCCTTCTCAACAATGCTACTACACTGAACAAAGGTCAGAATGAAAATGAGTGACATATGTGTAAGTCAAATAAAAATCAATTATAAATGGAGGTCAAATTGATTTACATCACGGAAGGCTTATTAGTGATGTAAACTTATCTTGAGACATCTCTTCTATTGTAATTTTAAGAACTATCTCTTCTTTTTCTTGCTGTGAAACCTGTCGGATTCCCTGATGTTTAACTTGGCGTCCTGAGCGTTCACACTGGGCTGTTAAAGCAAACTCTTAAAAAATTTGGAGTGGATTGTAAAAATAGGAATTAAAATTGTTCTTGGTAGGCCTCAGCTTCCTCCTGCACACTTCCTTTGCTCACCTGGCTTTGGCTGACCTGGAAGTTGTTAGCAGCAGTGAGGGATCTTCTGTGTATGGAAGGGGATCCATTGTTCGCACGCAGGGTGAGGCCAGTCTGCAAAAGTGCTCATTAAATGGGAAAGGAAACCTTCACCTGCCAGGCAAAGGTAAAAGGATGGTGTTGCATTACTTTTATTTTCAGTCAGTTTTTAGTTGCATACCTCAGAAATGCACATTTTCCTTCTGTGATGTGTAAGATACGGCTGACAGATGTACTTGGTGTGTGTTCTGACTGCTGCAGCAATGGCTGAGCACTGGATGAGCTTCCTACAGGAGCACCCAGAGCTGTGGGGCAGGAAACCCTGGGGACTTGAGATGCAGCATTTCACTTCTGCAGGAGTGAAGTCATCACAGAATCATGGAATCATGGTTTGGGTTGGAAGGGATCTTAAAGCCCATCCCATTCCACCCCCTGCCATGGGCAGGGACCCCTTCTACTATCCCAGACTGCTCCAAGCCCCATCCATCCTGGCCTTGGACACTTCCAGGGATCTGGGGCAGCCACAGCTGCTCTGGGCACCCTGTGCCAGGGCCTCCCCACGCTCACAGCCTCATCAGAAGTTGGCGAGGCCATGCCTTGACTTTTCAGACTTAAAACTCAAGAAGTGATGCTGCAGCTAAAGAAAGACAACACAACACCGGGGCTGCTGCATCCATCTTTCATACCTCTGCATGGTTTAAGTAGTATCTGGCCTCCTGCCTTCAAAGACATCAAAATATCCCTAATATATCTTTTAAAAGGTTTCAGGATCAAAGGCAAGTCAAATCCAAAGTGGTTTAGTGCTTGTGAAACTCTCGAACATCTTTAGGGTTCACAAAGCTTGTTTTAACTGGCGAACTATTTTCCCTGTAATTAAACCCCATATTTCCCAGCCAGGGTGATTCAGTTTTATATTCAGCTGAAGTGAGAGAGTGCTGTGTGCGCATAATCTAAAACACACACCACAGAATGGGAGCAGAAAACTGGATGCTAAAAGTCTTTAGACATAAAACAGCAAATTGCTCATTAGCAAACAAAGTGAAATAGCAATTAAAAAGGCAGAACAAGACTTGACTACTCTTGCAACAAAGTCACGGAGCAGAAGTGTGATGTCATTAACTTGCTTTAATAAGCAGAGTTGCCATTTAGGGTGCTGATGTTCAACCAGAGGAAATAGTTATAGAATTTTATAGATCCCTATAAGTTCACATCTGCCGAAAGCTTCCCCTGAAAAAAACTGGGTCAATTTCTGGAGCTTTTATTTTTGGGAGGAGGCAAGTGAAGAGATTTCAGAGGAGGAAAAAAACCAACCAACCAACCAACCAAAAACAACAAAAAAAGAGAAAATTGAAGGATCAACTCCCAAAGCTAAACAGGTAATGGCACACTTAACTTACACGGAACTGAGCTGCAGCCATGTGATAAATAAAGAAAAAGGGAAAACCTACTCAGAATATTCTTACCCAGAGACGTGAGTAGTTGTGGCATCCTGTCCTGTGGTGCACTCCAAGAACTGAAACAGCAGCTGCTCGATGATATCCCAGCTGCACTTCAAAATTCCCACTTAGTGCATCATTCCATGGACCTCACACTTGACTCTGCTGGCTTGATTGCCCTCCCTTTTTAGGAAGAACAGAAATAGGATGTGACAGGCTCTAATACCATTCAAGGCTAACTCTAGAGACAGAAAAGATACTCTGGAGATGACAACTAAACTGCTTTTGACAAGTAAGAAAAATCCACCTGTAGTGACAGATTACTCACTTTAAAAACTCAGCTTGAGAGAGGAGAAAATTCAAAGAGGTGTCCAGTCACAAAAGTGTGAATGGGAGAAACAACTGGGAAAGACTTGGGAGCATCCTATTCCTTTATATCTATGCTGGAAAAACATTCCAAATCTGGTCACATAGATTTGTATTCTTTAGTAAGCTTCAGGTAAGAGAAAGACAAAAACCTTGGCTATTCTAGATCTGCTGCTACACATTTAAGCTGAAGCTGACGTTAAACCAGAGAATCATATAGAACCAGACAGAAATCTGCCTTTCTGAGTGGAGATTTACCTTGGTGTCCTGGGTTGCAGTATATTCTATTACCATTCTCATGAGTTGTTAAGACGGGGTGGGGTAGTGTTTCCTGGCCTCCTCCCTCCAGTCTATCTTTCTGCTAATGGCCCATCAACACCTGGCCTCATGCCTCATCATCCCATTGTGAGATGCTCCACCCAGAAGGAGGAACCAAGCATTCCATCCTGGATATAATCTGAGATCCTGAACATCACAGACACCTTTCCACTGGATTTCCCAGAGGACAGGAGCTACGTAGCCACCACTGGACCTTCTAAGGAAGAGCAGACCCTTCGACCGGACCACCACTTCGACAGAGCCACATCCACCACCTCAGGAGGACTGCAGCCACCATCTTACTGGACTGCTATTGCCACCCTGATCAACAGGGTGTCAGGTTGTATCCTGACTCTGTCAGTTTAACCCACTGTTTTTTTTCTGCCTTTACCTTTTTTTTTTTTAATCATTATTATTATTTCCCTATTAAATTGTTATTCTGACTTGGTGCCTCCCACTGGTTTGTTTTCAAACTAGAACACTTGGACACTGCCTTGGGAAGCATCATCAAGAGTTTCCTGTTGGGTACTTTGGAGTTTTTAGAGCTTTTTTTTGGCTCACCAGACCCCTGCCGGCTTTTAGCATTTCTTGCAGACCACACTGTATTCTTACCCTCGCTCTGAAAACTGTGATTCTTCGCTTTTTCATGGCTTTCAGAGTAGGGATTATCCTTAAAGGTATGCAAACTCAATCTGGACTGATGTTTGGAAACCTTTGTTTTGCTTCACCAGTACCTGTGGGAATTCTCAAAGTGTCTTCTTTCTAAACTACAGGAGTAACCATAGAGTAAAGTGATAATATCTCTACTACTGGACTAAAGCAGTCTTTCCTCACCATCCTTCTGCCTATTGCCAAACCACTGAGCTATTCCTGTTTATTTTATAAACTTATTTAGAAATCTGAATCTGGATGGGGATAGGAAAGTAAAGTCAACATGAGGTAAGGAAACAGCATTTCAGTTACTTAGCTTGCACTAGATTCACCCTTATTTGTTATTGCTAAATTAACTCTGGGCTGGAAAGAAGAGGAAAGCTATAATCAGTTGCTTTTAACTCAGGCTTAAAAATTGTGGCGAGAGTTTTTTAGTATTCTGGATTCCTTTGCCTAATTGCAATCCCACAGTGGCAACTGCACTTAGAGAAATCCAAATAAGTTGTTTATAGGGCAAAACTTTCCTTCCATGGCAGTGAAAATTAAATCTAGAGATAGGTGGTGTTTTTTATTTTTGTTTGGTTGGGGTTTTTGTTGTTGCTTTTGGTTGCTTGTTTGGTTGGATTTGTTGTGGGGTTTTTTTGTTTTGCTTTGGGCTCTTTACTGTAACATATCTCATCTCTGAAGGCTCAGCTTCACTCTGCAGAGTTGTTATTTATGGTCAGTGCATAACATTTTATCCCTTCTGAAAAGCTGACTTGGATTTGTCCAAATGCCCAGTAAATGCTGCTCCCTGAATGTTTGTGTTTCTTGTGACAGCAAAGGCCACAGACCCAGTGTAGAGAACGTGCATCCACAACATTTTCCTTTGACCTGCCATTCCAGTGGAGCTATTAAGTGGCAGAACTTGCTGGACACAGCATAATTAGTAATCTTGCTCATATATTTTGCTTCACTTTGCTGCTAAGAAAGTTAACAGTGCAAAACCGGTTCCTTTTTTCTTAAAGAAAGCGCCACGTTTCTCATCAGCTGCACTGGTCAAGGATGATGTGGGAGCTCCACAATTGTTTTCCTACTGGGATCTGATGCTGGCTGGATGCCCAAGTGCTTCTCTCCAGTTGTTAAAGCATTCCCTTACAAAGCTTGAGGCCTGATGGCCTCGAGTCCCATTCAGGTACAGAGGTGAGGTCAACACAAAGTTTTCCTGCCACACCTTGTCTTGCCAAAGCCCCAAACAGGATCCTGTTCTTTTCTCTCCCTTGAAGTGTTCATCTGCTCCAATTTAGCCCTGATCTTGTAGCATGAGGAGCAGTGGGTAGAGGGTCAGTTGTGCCTCTCTGCTGGCCAGTGCTTTTAGGAGAGGCTGACCAGGTGCTTTAACATTTAAAAAGTGAATAGAAGCAAAGTGTAACTGTGAAGATGCCTGGAATTTTGGAAGTCGTTTTTTCAGGCACAAGAATTCTTCACCTCCCCTTCCAAAACACAGGCAAAGAAGGATGTCCAAGGTGTTGCTGAATGTCCAAACTTTACCAAAAATTTGAATGAAAACTCAGCAGCCTCACAAAAACAGATTGCCATGAAACACTTTTAAATGACTTTCTTGATGCTCTCGCTTACAGGTGAGCAACGAGACCCCCGTGTCACAGGATAAAGAGGACATATTCTCCTGAGAAAAGGCAATTCAGGGGCTGTGTTTGCACACACAGTTAAGGATGGAAGCAATGCTGACATGAAATAGTTCTTCCAGGGAGCTGTTGGGTTCCTGTCTTCCCCTCTGGTAAATATGCATCCCTAAGTGGAAGATTCCTTGTCTGTGAGAACAACTGCTTGCAAATTTAGTTGAAAATGTAGCTTTAAATCCATAGATGCAAAAAGCACAAAGACTGTGTTCATGTCAAGAATCTGCTGAATCCTGTGTTATCCATCTGCCCATGTGTAATTTAATCTGGCACCATTTCCAGTGATGTCATGCCTGGAACGTCCAGCCCCGTGGAGAGAGGCTCCTCGGGATGGAGCTGCTGCATGAGGTGGAGAGATTAGCAGATGTGGTAATTCGCTCCTGGCATGGCGTTCATATCGAGTTGCATATTTGAGTAAAGGCAGTTTCTGTTCTTTAATCCATGTAGTTTTGGAGCAGGCACGTGTTCAAAAGACAGGTAGGTGAGCCAGGCAGTTCCACAGCCAGTTCTTCTGGCTGGATGTTGCAGTTTTAAGGGGAAGTGTTCCATGATGTCATTCCATTTCGTGTCATTTCTAGGCAACTGGCTTTGCAACTGTGGGATAAGGAGTGTCTGGCAAAATCTGTTCCATGTAGATAAAGCTGTGCTGCTTGAGGAGTCTTCCCCCAGCCCAGCTGAGGAAAACTCTGGTCAGTTTTAGCCCTGTGTGTAGCTAAGGAGATGCAGCCACCATTTGAGTGATGATTTATTAGTTTCTCTAGAATTTGTCCAGCAAAATTTCAAACACGCCAGCATTAGGCTGAGAAATCCAACATTGCTTTCCAGAAAAACCTGGTAATCACATGTTTTGTACCCAGAATTGAGACAACTGTTTGTCATTTTTGGAAAATGGACCAAAATATGGAAGTCTGCATTTCTTGGAAAACTCAATGTGAATTTTTATAGTATCATAGTCAAACATATCATGTGCCTTTATTCAAGTCCTGCTGTCATAGCGGGGACCATGTGGAGACATGGAAGAATTACATGCTTGAAGACTAAAACAAAATTCAGGTAGAGTTTGGTATAAGATTTTAATTCATGCCACATTAAAGGAATTCCTGACAAGAGTTTTTTTTCAATTCAAGCCATTAACATCAAACATCATTACATAATAATTTTTAAGACTTCCTAAAAGTTGTCCCTTGAGGTAGACACCACAAGTGGAAATTATTTCAGGGCAGCAGTGAGGGGCTTTGGAAATTCAGGTTTTTTTCTTTTTAATGTAGCGTAGTTGAAGATACAGAGTGCTGCTTTTAGCAAGAAAAGAGCAAAAAAGAAAAAAACTAGCAAATGCTTATGGCTGAGAAGTCTTCTAGAATGCTAACTTAGATAAGAGAAGTGACAAACATGCCCTTGATATTTATAATTTTCGCCTTCTTTGTGGCAGCTTTTGACTTTGTGACATTTGAATCTGTTACTGTGAAATGGATTCAGATGTTGCAAAAACGCACCAGATTTTCCAGAGCGTAAAATTAATTGTCTCTAGCACAGAAAGCTGTTATTTTTGTTGCACAAAATAAATCAAAATCAATGTTAGACTAATAATAAATAAAGCTACAGTCGTAAACAATCTGTTCCCTTTGTTAGGTTTTATGTCGCGTTTTGCATGAGAAGTTCAAACAACAACAAAAAGTTCTGAAAGCTGCTCTCATGGAAATGACTTTACTCAACAGTGAAAAATCCACTGGAATGAATCTACAATGATCTCCTGCACTGAAGCCTAATTCCTCAAGAAAGGGCAAAATACTCAGATAAGACCCCCAAATATATTTGAAGCTTGTAAAAATCTTGTACAGAACAAAAAAAATCTTTCACTTTTTTCCACTGGAGGACTGACATTCTGTCCCATAAGCAAAGAAATTCCATAAAAACAGGGTTGGTTCAGAGAAGTGGATTCAGAGATTGAAAAAGTTCATAAAGTGAAGTCCCTGAAGAGCAAATGGGTTAATGATGCAAGAAATGAGACTGTAAGAAAGGAGAATTTATGTTTGGTTCAGAGCTGCTCGATGAGATGTGGAACTCTGCGTCCTTGCACTCCAGCAAAGCTCTGATTAAAGGGAGACTCTTGGGTTACTAAGTGTTAAAAATTGGGAACGCTAGGATTCAGTCATCAGACAGCATCAGGAGTGTCACATCTTCAGGTTCCTGCTGCCAGCCTCATGTCACCGACTGGTAGGACCTTCCACCAAGAGCCAGGTTTGATATCAGAAGCAAATCCAGCCAATTAGCTGGATTTCCAATTAGCAACTTCTTCACGTTCCTGCTCCTTCAGTGATGCAGACATGCAAGATAATAGAAATCCCTTTTCTAGAGAGAAGGAGCCTCTGCCTCCTCTTCCTCCACTCAGCACCAGACTGACAGATCACATCAATTTCATGAACAGCCCTGCTCAGTTTAATTTCTAAGATCCTCATTACATATCAATCTCTAATTTGAAGGGCACGCTTACAGGACTTTTTCAGATTTTTGCATGCCCTGAGCCAGTCATACCCATGTAGCTGTAATTTCATCTGTGACAAGCCTAAGCTAAGGATTTCTCTTGCCATTGTGAGGTACATTAGCTTAGAAATGGTGTCACCAACACAAATATGTGGCTTTGGTTTGCCTACAGAATCCTGTGAGTGCTGAACTTGTAGAGCTATTTCTCTTAAGATCTTAGTCCAACTGAATTCTTTCGACTTTTACATCATCAGAGGTGACTTTCCAATTCCCACTTCCAAGTTTCCAGCGGTGGCACCAGAAGAACTTAGGCTAATCCTCATGTTTGTATGCCAATTCAGCATCTTGACACCAGCACTTCTGTCTGTCTGCTGAGACTCCTTTTAAATACTTCTGGATGTGACACTGGGGATATGATTTAGGGGTGAGGTGCTTGTGGTGGTGCTGAGGTGAGAGTTGGACCAGATAATCTTGAAGGTCTCTTTGAGCTGCACCTCTGTGTACAGTTTGCTGCCCCTGATTGCAGCTATTTCAGGACAAATAAAATCCTGACACATTGGTGGGGCTGGGAGGACTCAGACAAAAATAATTGCAGTGCTAAAAATATTTAATAGACTACACTGGCCTAAATCCCACCTTCCTGCTTCCACGCTTTTTGCCCCTTTTTTTTTTTTGTACAAACTCATTAGAAGAGGAATAATTTCACACAGATTTAGTGGTGGCTGAAGGTGCACTGAGGGTAACTGTCTATAAGGAAAAAAGAAAAGAAAAGCTAAAGGGGAAAACTGATTACATTTCAAGCAGAGCACCTTCGCTTCCAGCAAGATCTCTGTTGTTTCTCAAAGTTTTGGAAAGGTTTTCTGATGACAGCATGGATTGTTTTTCCTGTTGCACTTTCCTTCAGTCTGTCTACAAGCAGTTGTCGAAGTGGATTTAAATGTGCAAATGGTATTTTGAGTAGAGTCTGGAAACTGTAACACATCAGAAATGACAAAGAGAAAACTCTTTAAACTGGGAAGGAATGCAAAACAGGACAGGCAACTGTGCCAACCGTGAGAAGAACAGAAAAGCTCCTTCTGGTGTTTGCTGTAGCAAAAATTTTGTTCTTTCTAGAACTTCAGGAGATATTTACGCTCAGCAGGAACTGAATATCCAATAGGAATTGGAAACATGAATGTTTATTCATTGACAATGGCACACATGCAGAAACTTTGTGTCTAAGGTCCACTGTAATTACTGGAGGTCAAGATTATTTCTCCTTTCCCATTTGGATGAATAACAAGACTGCCATCTCCTAGGTACAGACCTAATAGTTTTGTGGAAGACAAAAAAAAATCAAGTTTTTGTGCCTTTCCACAGAGAAAGGAAACGAGTTATCCTCATCCAAGTTCATTAAGACTTCTAAGGAGACACTATCATGCAGTCTTTGTGCTACATTTTTTTTAAACTATTAAACTATCACAAGCCTTAGACAATTAGGCTGAGAATTAATTTCTCAGAGACAGCAGGGAACTCTGAGACTGGCACCTCTGTCTGCTTTAGTGAGAAGAGAAAAAGCTGAGAGTATCATCAAAGCAGCCTTCATGGCGCTCTGAGGTTTCTGTGACTGAGGTCCAGCTAACTACTGACATTGCCCAATTTCCTCATGGAGGTATTTAACATCATGTACTGAAAATCAGAGCCTGTGAACAACAAAGGTTTGGAGAGACAACACTCAGTGTGCAAGGTCTGCCTGGAGAAATAAAATTCCAGCCAGAACCTCGCTCCCTGGATCCTCACAAAGGGAATCCAGAGGGGAGAAAGTGAGGAGCTATGTGAGGGAAATTAAAACCATCAGCATATTCAGAAGGAAACAAAGGCATAAGCGGTTCCCTGAGCAGCCCTGTCCTCACTGCAGATACCGTGTTAGCAAATTCCCCCCAGCTGTAGAAAGCAATTATATTGTTTCAACATAATTGTTCTTCCTTGCTGCTGTACATTGCTGATAAAGCAACCATTACATAACAATTAACCAATGTTGATGATATTTGCCATAAACAACTGCACCAAGGACTCAGCTTGGACAGAGAATCTGTGAAATGTTGCCCACTGATGGTTCTGACTCCTCAAGAAGCTGCCCTGAAACACACGCAGACACCAACACTCCGTTGTTGATAACTGCTACCAGGGTGTTCTTCATGTCCTTTCACACCTTTGTCTACACAGCAAATGCATCCCCACCCCTCAAATCCAGGAAAAATAGCTGGACGTCATTTTTGATCAGTCCTGTGTTTCCCTAGAGGCCTGAAAATTCTTCTGCTCTGTCCTTAGTTTCTAAATACTTGTCCTTTTACAAGCTTCAGCTATATCCAGCTTTGTTAATTTGACAACGATGTAAGGCAAGAAGTGTCCCTATAAAAGGGGAAAATCCACAGTAAAGTGACCCACTCACTCCTAAATATCTTAAAATCTTTGGCCCATGTGCTTGTGAAACAGCTGAATAGGAGCAACCAAAAAAAGTTTCCAGGAGGCTGTCTTGAGTCAATTATATCACAGATCGGTTTCAAGGGCTCCCTCAGCCATTTGCAATTCATCAAGAATGCTGGAAGCTTGGCAAAGAGCTTGGGCTGGGATTGCAGGTACCAACCATATCCCTCAACAAATCTCCCTTCCATTTAAAGGAGAGAATGCATGAAAAGCACTTCGCTCCTCCCACTGCTACTTAGGAAAGAGAAAAACCCATTCGACCCAGGCCCCAGAAAACGCCAAACCAAACCTCAGGATTAATTAGATAGGTATCCCTGCTGTTCTAAAAGCACTTCACTCGGAAGCCCACGGAAGAACACCCGTGGCTTGCTTATGATGGCCGTGACATGCTGCTTGTGAGCTGTGTATATGAATAAATAAATAAAAATGTGTTGGGAAGAAATTCCTCCCTGCGAGGCTGGGCAGGCCCTGGCACAGGGTGCCCAGAGCAGCTGGGGCTGCCCCTGGATCCCTGGCAGTGCCCAAGGCCAGGCTGGTTGTGAGACTTTTTAAAGCATAGAAGAAAAAAACATGCTACTTATGAAAAGTCTTATAGGAGCAGGACGTGCCAGGTCTGAGGCTGCACATCTCACCTTGTTTATATGGCCGAGGTGGGGACAAATAGTTTTCAAAAATCAACAGAGAACAATCCAAATTCAATCATTAAATACTGGAAAAGGAAAGAACTTGACTATATTGCTTCAAATAAATTCCAAATTACGCCATCTATAAGAAAATCTATATTTTAAGACTTCAACGCTAACAGTTTTATTTTCCAAATAGTTATTAATAAAACTGATTTTACTCCTATGTACATCAAATGAAACACCCTAGAGTTCTTTTCTTCAGCATTCCAGATATTAATTCCGTTCTGCTCCTTAGCATTTCAAATTGTTTCCATCGGCACTAATTTGACATTAAAGATGCATAAACCAGGGGTACAAAAAACCCCAAGAAACAAAAAAACCCTCCCAAATCTGACAATTATTTGGATATTATAGTGAAGTGGAACACTAATTAACATGCAGGCAGATGAGGTGCTAATCAATAAACCAGACATCAGCAAGGTACCTGTTAGCATTGCTAAAAATACACAGTTGTAAAAGCTCCAAGGGTCAGCCTTTTGAAAACACTTTTCATAAAAGAATGTAAGCATTGGAAATTGCTTTTGATAGGTGATTTGTATGGCTTACAAATCCAAAATTCCTAAGAAAATCTCACGGAGAAGGCTTTTTTTCCAAAGGTCTCTGAAAGCTCCGTGTATCTTGAAACAATAAAGGATGTGCACCAGGACTTAATTTATTGCTTTGTTAAATGAATTGCTTCCATGCAACTTTCCTTCTATTAAGATGTAAATGCGGGAAATAGAAGGTGGAAGCTGAAAATATCACAGGAGAATTCATCCCCGAAGGAGGAATCTGAGCCGTGTCCTTACCACCTGTGAGATATTAGCAGCAAGTTGTGAATAGATCTGATAAAATTAGTGTGTATTGGTAGGATAATGCAGCTGTTGCAATGTAACTTTTGGCTTACACCAGGCTTATTCATAATCTATTTTTATGGTTTTCAAAATCCAGCAAAATAAAAAAGGACCACTGGCTAATTGTTACCATACTGTGGATTCAAAGAGCTATTTGCAGTGCACTCCAGAAGCAATTCCCTCTCCTGTCCTCCCCCTCTCCAGCCCTCGAGTGCTTCTAGTTATAGTATTTGATTTCTAAAATTAAACTTGGATCCACCTTAAAGCTCATAGTTTGGAGAATCTGGATAAATGAAATGCCATTTAAAACGTCCCCGTGCCATCCCTTTCCTGTGCTATTCCTTTCCTGTACTCTAGCAGAGTGTAACTTCTTCGCTGCCTAAATGTTTAAGGCAGCATTTACTTTTATGCTTTTCTTTTTTATTTAATTTCAAATATTTACCTTTGTCGTTGTTGTTGTTGTTGTTCTCCATATACAAGAAAACACAAATGAATTCCACATAAGACTCTGGATATTCAGTAGTGATTTGATTTCTAAACTCAAACCATTCTATAATCCTATCAAACAAATAATAATGCTGAAGGTGACAAATGGGCCCAGAACTTTTATAATGACCCCACTGTTATCTCATCAAAATAAAGAAATGGAATTTCTGTTTGCACTACCATAACTGAGAAGAGTTAATTCACGAGAGTTTCCGAGTGGATGGAGTTTCTAAGTTTTGTTACATAGCCTCAAAGTAATTGCATTATTTTTGACTTTAAAAATGAAGAATGCATGTATTTAGTTCTACAAATAATCTGACTATTTTCTCATACCTGTTTGATTGACCTACTAATTCACAGTTGGATGATTTTACTGGCAAGGATGTTTTTAGCTATTTTTTAATTCCTTCTCTTAGGTCCCTAAAAGGCACCTGGGCTCAACAGGCACCCTAAAAAAAAAAGCATAATCCAGGTATTCTGAAGGAATTCTTCGTCTGGCGCCTGGGTATCAAAGCCTCCTCCTTACCACCACAATCCCAAGGAAATCAGCTCATGCAGTGGGTACTTTATAGGAAATAAAACTTTAAAATCTGATTCGCAGATCCCAAGTGCAGTTTTATCACAGGCAATGCCTTTAAATTTAAACGCAAGGAGAGCTTTCTGGGCTGACGTGAGGGAGCTGAAATCTTTCTTGCAGTCTTAAAAGTCTCGTGAGTAAAACCCCGCAGAACCATGAATTTTCTGTGCTGTTCTTATCATGTGGGAAACCACCTGAGCCTGGTCTCTCCTGACCTGAGGAACATGCAGAGGTTCTGACCAGGAAAAAAACACAAATCCTGCTGCATTCCAAGGCAGCACTGCAGGGAATTTGCAAGCAAACACTGTAGTAGTTTCACTGTTTCCAAATGCTTATTCTAGTCTATTTTTGTCTTACTAAAATACTTAATTTCCTCTCCAGAGTCATCTGTAAAATTCATTTTTGATCTCCTTGGTCCCCTTTTTGGGTAATTTGTGTATTCCAATGTCTGTGTCCTATTTAGTGACTCGTATAGTGCATTGTTTTGCAGTTGCATTGACACTCACAGTCTAAAAATACAAAGTCTGTTCACCAGCTTTCTTGAGCCTTTGCCCAAAACTCTTTTTTTCATATGACAGTAGGCAAACTTACCACAGGAAAAGAAGAAGAACAGATTTCTTTGTCCCACTTTTTGTCTCAACATAGGTAAATCAAAAATTGGATCCCTTGCGAGGGATGATCCTCCTTAGAAATACTAGCTGAAGCCTTAACAAGCACTGGATAAATGAATGTAGCTGTGAAAATTAATTAGATTTAAATATACAGTGTGAATGTTTTCATAGCTTTGACCTTTTGGGAATTTTGAAAGAAAATCTTTGTGGGATATCTCCTAATTTTTCTTTTCTAGATGTTTCAGGCAATATATTGATCTTTTGTATGTATTTCTTTCCAACAGATCAGGGTAAATGACCCCTTTTGCAATGAAACTTAGCACTTCATTGAAACTAAGCCTTTGAAGTAATTTCCAATCAAAAATTTCTAGACCTGCTGCCTTAGTCAAGACTTAAAAATCTATTCTACAGGTATTATTTGGAATGAAATGTTTCCAGTTGCATGGTGCATTTATTTATTGCAGACTGTGCAATGATCTTGTCTTCTTCTCATGAAAGAGTGTGGAAAAGTAGTTCTATTTTGATGATTTATTTACTAATAAAAGCACCTTTCATACTTACTCAAAAAAGTGTTTATGTCAAAAATACTGTTGAATTTCTCCAATGAATATGAAGCAAGTGAACATTCTTTCTACTAATTGCTGAAAAAGGGATGCAGGTTCAATCCAAAACATTTCAAAAACCCGAACGAAACGACATGGAATTAATCTGAGGAATTGATCTGAGGAAATCACAACCTGCCCATGGATAGTGAGTGAAGTAAAGCAGATTGAGTGTGTCCAAAATACATTATCCAATACACAGGGCTGATCATCCAGGCACATTTTACCTCACTCGGCATTGCTGAACTGCCTTAGGTTCTCCTTCTTGCTTCTTTGGAAGACGGGACTGATTCTGGCCTCCCTCCAACCATCAGGCACCTCTCCCCTTCTCCATGATTTGTCAAAGATGATGGAGAGCGGCAGAGCAACAACATCTGACAGCTCCCTCAGCATCCGTGGCTGCATCCCACCTGGATTCATGGATTTGTGGCTGCCAAGCTGATCTGTAACTCAGGAGGAAGTGTTCCTTTCTCTGGAAGGGTTCCTTTCTCTGTCCTGCTCTTACCTCTGAGCTCTGGGCCTCCCAAGAGCCTCCCTCAGCGGTGAAAACTGAGGTCAAGAAGTAATTCAGTAATTCCACCTTCTCTGTGTTCTCCATCACCAGGACACCCATCTGATTCAGCAGCAGTCCCAGATTCTCCCTAGGTCAGGTTGGATATTAGGAAGGAATTGTTCCCTGTGAGGGTGGGAAGGACCTGGCACAGGGTGCCCAGAGCAGCTGTGGCTGCCCCTGGATCCCTGGCAGTGCCCAAGGCCAGGCTGGATGTGGCTTGGAGCAGCCTGGGATAGTGGAAGGTGTCCCTGCCCACGGCAGGGGTGGCACTGGATGAGTTTTAAGGTCCCTTCCAACCCAAACCATTCTGGGATTCTATGAAATTACCCTGAAGAACATCCCCTACAAGAAAATGGGTTTGTGTATCATTTTAACTTGTGAGCCCAGGGCCTGCTACTCACCTTCAAAAGACTCCCAGAAAATGGACACTGGATGAGCTTTAAGGCCCCTCCCAACCCAGGCCATTCTGTGATTTCATGATTCTCTTCTGGAAAAATTGGGAAATTATCCTGCTGAAGCCACTCCTGGCTCTCTGCTTTCTGGTGGTTCACCTGCAGATTATTTCTCGCAACAAGGAAGTGATTATTTGGAAATAAGCACCTTTTATGAGCATTGCACTCTCCTCTCCTCTAGCACTTGCCACATATGTTCATAATAAAAAGCAAGTCATGCACGCCAATTTTTTCATCCATTAAAAACACTTTTTGATTCATCCTACCTTTGCAGAAGGAAGCAGTGAGTTTAAAAACCCACTTCCTTGGTATTTTAGTAACATGATGAATGACTTTGCTTATTGACCTCTGCATTGTCTTACTTTCAATGAAACCTTCAGTTAAAATTAATGTAAAAATCAAAAATTGTCCCACCTGCTGGATTTGGAATATTTTTTGTCTTCTGATTTAGAAAGAAACAAAGCTATCAATGGGGATTAGAAAAACACCAGAGGAGATCTGATGAGTCAGTGATAAATCTACTTAATGTTTGCCACTGAGCAATTTCTGTTCTGACAAATTTAACAGCTGACAATAAAGTGCTTTTTAATGGAATAAATTGGGTAAAACTCAATCCCCAAAGGCTTCAGGCAAGCCCTGGTAAGCATCTCACATCTTCATGAGATCATATAGCTCTTGATTTAACTCAAAACAAACCTGATTGTAGTTTTTTAAAGTATATAAAGATATCTGTCTCTACCCCTAGCAGGCTCTTTTATCCTAATACATTATAAAGGACACAGGACTCCAAACTACAATTTCTTTCACAGCTTCCTGTCACTATTCTAAGTGTATCAGCCAAGTGTTATGGGCACATCAAAAACAGCAGCAAAGATTTTTTTTTCCAGGAAGAAGAAGCCTCAAGTGGGAAGAAGCCTCAGCCATTATTGTCACCCCAATGGGATTTTCAGGTTCTTTGTCAGACCTCTGTATTTCCCCTGGCATTATTGACCTAGACCACAACCACTTAGAACATCCCACAAATGGGATTGGACTGTCTTGAAACAATTAAATGTATGAATTTTAAAAAAAAATATATATATATAGATATATATATACATACTATATATATGTATAAAAGTGAAGATGTGTATCTGTATAAGCAGAAACATCTTGAAAGAGAAGAATAGAAATAAGAGAAAAGAATATAAATACAAATATCTTGTCTGTTCTAACACAACTGGATTGTTAATGACATCCTGATTATAGACAATTCATTTAGAGTAAACCTGTTGCTATCTCAGAGATGTAAGTACACAAATCTGTTCTATCTCTTTCATCTTTTTACTTTCAGGCTCAGAAAGGTTTCAAAGCTTGTTGAGAAAAAATTGCACATCATTAAATGATTTTAACCTGAGTTTGCTGCAGTCAGGGAAAACTCTTCGCTACCTCTCCCCACTGTGAGTTCCCCACTGTGAGTTCCCAAGAGGAGTACTGAGGATAGCAGGAATTAATTTGGAGTATGGAGCACGACATAGCATTTTAACTGGACTCCTTTGTCAAGGTGATGATGGTGCCATGACTCTGGTATCTTCGGAGGATATGCTGTTTAAGGTTCCCATCCTTACAGACAGGGTTAGGGGGAAAAAACAGTCTTTCCTTTTAACTGAGCAGTCCTGGGAATTTTTGTAAGATGCCATCTCCTGGATAACCTCCAGGGAGCAGGTTAGAGGACATATGAAGCTTACATAATATACAAATGCTGAAGAACTATTATTTAAAAAAAAAAAAAAATTATGCATTTTTTTTTTTCCCAGAAAAAAATGTGGCCTGAATTTAATGTAACTTCCCTCTGCATAAGGAAAAAATGCCAGCATATGCCTCTTGGGAATCTGCAAGAAAGCAAAATAGAGTTTGAGTGATATACAGGAAAATTATTCTATTTAATCAATAATGAAAAATTACTGAGCAGACCAATTTAGCAACAGGCTTCCTCCATTTTAGCCATTTAAAAGTAAATTTCAAATATAAAGAAGCTCAGAACAAAATGCCTCATTCAGAGTGTGGTATTTCATTTAGATTATTCCTCCAAGTTCTAAAAAGTGTCTGCTATCACTTCTGTGACATTAAATTTTCAGTACTAGTGAGAGGAAGCTCACAAAAGGTGGTAGGAAATCTATTTAGCTGTACTAGAGATCAGCACAAAGTCCTTGAAGGGAATTTGATGCCACAGCCTTTCTCTGTCTGAAGAATGGCTAGAAGTCTTGACTCTGTCAAGATTAGATCTGAGAACCAGGGGCCCTGAAGGGAATTTGGAGCTTGTTACAGACTTCTATTTCCTTCAGGAGCTTCCTCCAAGAGCGACATGGAAGTGTGCAAAAACCCAGCCCTCCTGAAACCTGATCACTTTGTTTGCTGCAGCAGAAAGCTCTTGGGCAAGGAGCATCATCAGGAGAAACTGCAGGGCTCAAATGCTGACAAGGAGAGAACTTGGATGAAATCTGCTGCTCCAAATGTGTCACTGGCATGGGGAACCCAGTTCTAGAAATCCAGGCTGCAGCAGGAGATGTTATTTCTGTCAGCAATTAGGAACATTTGTGTAGAAGTGTCTGCACACGGTGCTCACACTGAAGCACTGTGTTGCATTTCAGTGGCACGGCAGCCCTGCTCACGCACAAACATTTCTCATTCGGAATTAATCACTTCTGGGGTTTCTAATGACTGGGGATTAAACATTTTGCCGTGGCCTGGGACACATGTGCTGTCCTTATGTTTTTTCACCAACACTGAAAATGTGTAGTTTATCGTTATTACTACTACTTGAATTATCAAAGTGCCCACGAACCCCAGTTATGGGCATGGGCCCCAATGTACTAGGTGCTGTTAAATTTGGGCAGGACATCCAAAATTCTTTAAAATTTTGGAACAAGGTGATCGGCAGCAACTGAATACAAGCCAGGAAGACTTGTCAGCACACCTAACAATGCCTTAATTTCACCAACAGCCTGTTGGATTTAGCTGTCAACAGAAACAACTGAAATTTTTCATTAATTTTAAAGATTATTTTTTTAACTTCATCATTCTTCAGTGTTGGCAATACTATTGCATCTAGAACGTTGACCTACATGGAATAGGCACAGTTTCTGATTTACCACCCACTCTTTCCAAGTAAGAAGGTGCTTAAAAAGTCTCAAAACAATCCAGGCAACAAAATAGGTAGGGATGTGGTCACTGCATCTCAGAAAATCTTAAGACAACACAAATTTTATAGTTAAGCAAAAAAATCTGGATACAACATATCATCTATTGTCACGTATCTATATATCTATCATTTGGCCACAGGAAAGATTCTCAGGAATATTAGACACTATTTTTTGTGTCATGCATCTGTGTGGATGCACATGAGTGTGTCCTTTTGTTTTTCCTGTTCCTGATATCCAGACCTGTAATTCTCTGTCTTCCTTGGTGTGAGTGCAGGCCGGGGCAACCAAAACTCTGTAGACTGTGTAGTAGAGAAATGCTGTAGAACAGAAGCTGGGTTTGTTTTTGTTTTAGAGCACAGGAAAGAGACATTCTTGCCTCTGTACCTTGTGCTTAATATATGGACGACATCCATGCATATAATTTAAGATACTAAGAGCACCACCATATAGGAGTTCTGCCAAGAAGAACTTGTTAAACTTGCCCAAGAAATTTTGAGAGAACACCACCATGTCAATCTAAACCATGGCACTGAGTGCCACATCCAGTCCTTCCTTGAACACTTCCAGGAATAGGAAATCCACTCCCTGGGCAGCCCCTTCCAATGCCTGACAGCCCTTTCTGTGAAGAAATTCCTCTTGATGTCCAGCCTGAACCTCCCCTGCCCAGACTAAGGCCGTTTCCTCTTGTCCTGTTGATGCTGAGAAAAATTTAAAAATTAATGTCAGAAATAAAAACCCCTCACTGGTAAAAAGCCTGTTATTTCCTTTAGATATCTTGATAGACTTGAGAAAGCAAATGCAGAAAAGGTTGTCGTTAATTTTGGTTAATTAAATCTCTGCCAAGTGTTTAGAATGTCAGGTTCTGTCCATACCACGACATTTGTTTCTGTTGCCTTTGTGGCAGTGCATGACACAGCTGGCTGAGTAATAGTGCTGGCAAGAACAAAAATTCAGGTTCACTCTGGGTTCAAAATCCTCAAAAGACTGTTCCTGATATGACATAACCCTGGATGTGCTAATCTGGGGAGCCTGGAAGAACCAGTTTTGCTCACTGAGAAGCAGAGCAGCACTGAACAGTGTGAGGACTCCACGTGTATTAAAACAAGACTTAGGAAATCAGCTGGCCATTGAAGTGAAATGCAATCCTGCTGCCTCCACACCAGCATGAACACATGCTGTACAAGCACAACAGAAATTGCTAAATAAACTCTGAAGCAGCATCACTATTTAAAATGAAAAGAATCCACCAAAAGGAGTGTTTAGTACAGCTCCCAGACAAAATCTCCCACTTGCCAGATTGTGCCTCTGAGCTGCTTTGGTTTGCTGTATCCAAATGCCGCAAGTGCATTTGTCTGCTTGAGATAAGAGCTTCTTTCCAAACTCTGTGTGTCTGGGCTGAGGACATTAAACATCCTACTCCTCACCCAAGGTAGCAAACTGTTCTACCTTGCTAAATTTGGAAATTATCGTACTCTTTTTGAAAACTCTCTTTGCAAAGATGCAATTGGAAATGCTGCTGCCAAGACTCAAAGGAGTGACATTGGTCTTTATGAAAAGACCAGATCTTTAGGAGAATAAATCAGAGACAATAATTCTACAAATCAGAGACTATAAAAATTCCAGACTATATCCCAGTTGTTGTGTGCAAATGGAGCAACAAACTGCCATGTTTACACCTCGGCAGGTATAACCCAGAGTGAGAGCTAAACAGGGAAAATACAGAAAGAGAGAAAATTGAGAAAAAGGCACTGACTCTCTATAACTTCTGTGTACCTCGGAGAATTTTGGTTATGGATGGCACTACCACTGCAGTAGCTCAAGGAAATAACTGAAAAACAAACCTCAAGTTCTAAGATCAACTGCATTTTTTGTCGATATTTCCAGTGATGTCTTTGTAGATATTTTCATTATCTCCTTGGTCCCACCCCAAACTGGACTATCTGACACATATCATGTTGTCCTAGTTTGGACAATATGATAGGGGATACACATTATAAAGTCACCCCAAGACACATATGCTGCAAGGGGTTTGAGTCCCTCACAATTTTGTATAATTTTCAAGATCTAGACTTCTCTCAGATTTAGGCTTCTAAAACAAATCCTTATTTTTTTATCCAGTTTTGTAACCCAGCCAACATAAGTAATTCTTTGTATATATATATGTATATGATCTATAAACACCTTAACACACCAAAAACTGAAGACGTGGAGAATTTGAAACAACAAAATTACCAACATTTCCACAGCCTCCTTCCCTTTGCTTTTGCCTTGAAATCCTAAAGCATACTACTAAAATAATGCTAAAAAATAAATTTCTCTGTTTATTTTATATGACAAATACAGAATGTGGAGCGCTGAGCTAAAAGGCTTCAGCACAGAACAGAATAAAGGTCTTTTGAACGTCTGTTGAGAACACTTAAATATTGAAATTTCCAAAAGTACTGTTCACCAGTCTTTCCTAAAATCATCAGGATAATACTTAGAAGAAGATATTCTAGTTCTCTTTTTTTTTGGTTCTATTATCAGTGCTGTTCCTCAGCCTAACCTCCAAGAGAGTTTGCAAGGTAAATTGTGAGCACAAGAGGAGGCGAGGCCAGGGATTGCCTTGCAGGGCTGCCCTGCAGCACAGCTGGCAGCCCTTCTGCTCAGCCCTGTGATGTGGTTACTCCTTCCTCTCCTAAGCACCAGATTCCTGCTCCTGGAATGTGCCAAAACAAACAGCTGGGGTTTAAAAGGAATCCTTCTGTGAGAGTGCTTCATCAGATCTGAGCTGCTGGGGAGGAGGTGAGAGTCACCCAGGGGACACAGGGCAGAGAAGGCAGGAAACTATGGCAAGAATGATTTTTTCCCCCCCGTATATATTTTTGTAGTGAATTGGTATTTATTATATGTTCATGTTGTATGTAATGTGAGATGCTGTGGCAAGAAAGCCAATCAGAGATAGACAAACCCTGAGAGAAGAACAAGTGGTCCAAAATGTAGAAGAATTGCAAATTGGGAGAAAAACCACAGAAATGTTAAAGGACAGAAATGTAAATCCATTACAGCCAAGCTAAAGTGCCAAAATAGGACAAACGAGGCCAAAAATACCAGAACCCATACTTTTATGTATTTTGGCAATTCTGCCTCTCACCTGGCTCTAACTGGAAAATGTAAACGAATATGAATTTAAAAATAAAAAATAGAAGCAAACATTGCTATAGAATTCCTCCACGAAAGGTTCATTTTATGCTTGGTATATAAAACACAGTTCAGGTGTATCAGATACTATCCAGCTGTCACTAAATTTTGACAATTATGCTGATAGGATAATCCATGTTAAAAATCCCCTGAAGTGCTGCCTAACTGCTAAATCTTCAATCTTACTCCAAGTGTAAAATTTTAGATACCTGGCACCAGAGAAGAGTAACAAGGGACAAAGTATTTCCCCTCTTGATGCTAAATATTTGAAATCATGCAGTACCTTCATGTCATTCATAACATTAAATGCATTATATTGAATTTCATTATCATAATTTATCAGCACTCTGCAGCTGAAACATAGTTAAGCCACAAGTAATTTCTAATTTTTTCCTTTTTGCTCCTTTTTCTTTTTAATACCCATGCTCTTTCTTAAAAAAAACCCAAAAAATTGTCATGTTTTTAGGCCAGAGATACTTTTATTTCACTATGCAGAGGATAGAGAAGTCAGCTGCGTTGTGCCAAAAAGTTAGAAGACCTTAACTGGCTGGCAGTACAGGAAAACAAAAATATAAATCAGGTTTATCACTTGGAATTTTCATTATCATCACATAGAGTTTGATAGGCATATTACTGCTGCATAAAAGTGATAAATCTGAGGGCTTTTTCCTATGTTTCAAGCCAAGAAATTCTAAATTTCCTCTTCACGCACCTTAAATTCTTTCAGTCATTTTTCTTCCTTTGATTGGATACCATGCATTATTTTCCCAGACATATTATTACTGCTTGGTTCTAGCCTACTTCATTTGTTGCCATAGTAGTGTCTATCAATATTTTCCTTACCTATTTTTTATTTATTTTTTTTTTCCTCCCTGTTTCTGTTTGTGTCCTCTCTCCTTTCTTGTTCTCTCTGCTCTGCTACCCCTCTAACATCTGTCTGCATAAACAATTCCTGCTTTCTATCCTTTGGGCAGAGCCCTAAAACTTCTGTACACTTCTCCATTCGGGGGAAGAAGGGAACTCTCTTTACCACTTAGAACACATCAACTTATCAAAGATTTCCAGGAAAAACTCCCCACAGAAGCTGTGTGTTTTCCTTTGTCTCCCTCCACTGGCCTGCCCCCCCCACCCCCCCATTTTTTTTTATTTTTTTTGGTAAAACTCTTTATTTGAGCGAGCTACAAGCAATATCCTGAACAAAATAATGCTCCTGATGTCTGTTTCCTACCCAGCAGCTATGCAAACAATCATCACCCATTTGCAATTCAAGGGCAATGTCTGTACAGTCAGGTATTTAAATGAGTATTTAGGTATTTAAATGCCTTACAGAGGTCCCTGAAAATCCCAGACATGGAGGGATGTCTGTAGAAATGAGACAAAAGCTACCGCGAAGAGAAGGGAGGGTTTAAAATAACTCATTTGTGGGTAGGAGGAGTTTCCTCCTGTGGCCAGGATGACCAGATTCACCCAGCCAACCCTCTGGATGTGCTGTTCTCTGCCTCTTGGGGCTCCTTGTCACCACTTCTGACCCAGCAGCAGCTGCATTCAGACACGACTTCAGACACTCAAAAGATCTGTGCTGCTCCATGAGTGCTGCATGTCCAGCTCTCCTGGTTCCTTTCTATCCTGCAGGGACACTGTTTTGAGTGCATTTACTTAGAACCAGAAATATAGAATATCCTAGGTTGGAAGGGATATCACTGAATCCAGCTCCTGGCCCTGCACAGGACACCCCAAGAATCACCCCATTGTCTAAAACTCAACAAGTTTAGTGATGACAATTCCAGCAGTTCCTCTTTAATTGCACTCCTCAAATGGGGTTCATTTTTTTCCCCTCAGCCTCTGGCAACGTTTAAAAAGATAACAACTATTTACATAAACTTGTGTCCACGGGCAATTTCCCCAGCAAATAAAGGAGCTCATTAAGGCACCTTGGAGACACGGCTGTGTGCTTTGATTTCTTATTTTTTTTCTAGGCACTCCATCAAGCTCTCCAACTCATCCTTTCACCCAAATTATTTTGTCAGAGATATTTAGCCCAGCCATCCGTTGGTTGTTGTAAATGCCATCTGTTCCACAAAGCAAACCCAGTGACCCTTCTGCGGTCCCTGCTGCTGGGATTGTCTTGCCTCCTGCATCTGCATCAGATCCTTGGACTGCAGTCAGCTCAGCTGACATGACCCCCATAGTTGTGCATCACAAACATCAGGAAGAGAAACTAAACTTGAAAAGTTCCATTGCAGTTAAGGTGATTTCCAACAACTCCAGCTTTGTCAATCCCTAATCCTAAACTCCCTGCTCCCTGGGAGCATGGGCTTTGCATGGAAATAACAAGACCCCTGCCCTTTTTCGTCAGTAGCCACACTGAAAGCAGTCCGTTGCTTCACAGTTCCTTCACAGCTGTGTTTGGCATCCTGTCATAAAAATCTTCCTCTAGGTCTCAGACGTATTGCAGAAGATTCAAAGGATAAAGGCAATATAAAATTGGAAGATGGCCAATGAGGAAAAACCTATTTGTTCCACTGGCCTGATGAACATTCGTTTATTTAAGACCAGGCTGAAATAGGTCCCTGAAGGATGATCTAATAAACCTTTAAAAGCGTCACCTTGCAGTCAGCTTGCTTTATCGTCAATAAGTCAATGATGGGACACAGAGCAGATCCTTAACAGCCAGCACAATGATTTAAACATCCATTAAACAGAGGTTTCACTGGTGCTTGCCACCACTTCTACACGGGCGATATGTGTTATTTCTTGCATTTTTATGAGGTTACATAACATCAAGTTCATGTGGTTTGCTTAATGCGGGTACAAAACACAGTTTAGGAGGATGCAGCACAAAATCTGTTTCGCAGATGTTTGATCTTGCATTTCCTAGCTAGCTTGGGTTTTCATGCATGAGTGGAGGGAGGTGGTGATCATGTTTACTGCAAATTACAGGGTAATAATTCCACCAGAGCCTGCTATCAAGGACAAAGCATGATGTGATGAGAGACTCCGTAATTAAAGCTTTCTTCTGACTGGTTGTAGGTGAAGCTAGTGGCTTCTCTTCTTTTTAAGGTCACCTAATACCACCCAACTTTTATGAAAAGAATTTTACCAGACCATGTAAAAAGAGGTTTCCATAACATGTTTCCAAATGCCTTGGAATTCAAACCACATAATTCAAATTTTTCTGAGATATTCTTATCAAAGATATATATTCTCTTAGTTCCTGACAGGGTCCACATCGTGGCAAAGACAGGTTTTTAAAAGTTTGTTCATGCTCAGGAAAAGTTTTTAGACCTGCTTGTCCATATTTTGTCTGGGCACTGAACTACCACTGAGGTTCAGACTCATCCATCTTTTCAGCTTCTCCATCATTAGTTTCAAAAGGGTAGGACAAAAGCAATTTTAGAAAGACAAGAACTTTTTAGAGCAGGTGTCACTGCAGGTAGGACAAAGGATCTGAAAATACCTGGAGGGAGAGTTGGCACTGGGGAGGAAAAGACATAGAAGCCAGAGATTGTACTGGAGACAGAAAATGAGATGTGGGCAAGGGAGGGAAGAGGGCACAAAGGAGGTTTCTATCCAAGAGTAAAAGGGGGAGGGAAGAAAGGCAGCTGTCTAAGAGTGGGGATTACTGAATTAGGACTGTGATCCATTGGAATAGGGTTTGTCAGCCTACGAGACTGAGAAAATCCAGGAAATGCAGGAAACAAGTGTCCAGATCTTAGATTCTGGGATAACTGCTGAAACAGAACTTCACAATACCTAATCATGTGGTATTTTTGCAACACAATCTGAAGTTTCTATAGGTAATTATTTCAATGTCTGATATTACAGCCGTCCTGCAAGCCTCACCTCTGTTTTTGCCAGGGAAACAAAATCCTGACTTCAGGAATTACCAGGCTGCAAAGACAGATGAAAAGGCTCTGTAGGTGTCATATAAACCAGTTCCTAACAGGTTAGCTCAAAGTCATTCCATCCAGTAATATCCCACTGAAGTCAGGGAGCCTGGTTGTATTTTAATGGTCAGATGTTAAACTTCAGGAAGCCACCTGTATTTCTGTGCTATTGGCATTAGTCAAAAATTAATCAGTGGATTTTTTAGCAAAATGATGAGTGATATTTTCACATTTTAATGTTAAACCTGTTGGAGCTCGTTCTGGGAAAGTGAATGGTAAAATTGTTCTCATCCAATCAAGAAATAGAAGCAGCAACAAGTGATTCATACCCAATTGTAAACCCTCACATTCCTGAGGATCACAATTGACCAAAATACATTTTCACAAAGTATTTGACAAAGAGTTTTAAGTAATTAGGAGTATGCAGCCTGCAGAAACCTAGTTCTGCACATATTGGCCATTCACAGTCAAAAGCAGGGCTAAAAATACCTCTTAAAATTATGAGGTATTTTTCTAATTCTTCCATTTCTCCTGTATCTAAATGCAGTCAGATACTACAGCAGTGAGCTCCAGTACACATTAAATTATGTATATACATAGCCAGAATATTTTTTTCAGTTATTAATGATACTTTTGAAGAGTGTCTTCATTGTATCCCCATAGCAGATTACTGGCAAGAACCAGTAACAAGCACTGTGGAGCTCTTGAATGCTGAGCTGTATTTTGGCTGCATATATCCATTTTTAAACATACATCTCAAACCACCACCAATTCATGCTCTATTTAATGTGAGTATTCTTACCACACTAACCAAAAATAATGGGAACTGAAGGCCAAACTTTTTTGCTCAGACCAGCAGAATAGAAGCCCAGTGTGTTCCCTCCTTAGTTTGATCTCTAAACGCAAGCTCTGCATGCACTCAAGCCTAAACAGGTTATTCCTGGTTTCTGCTTTTGCTGCAGCTACACCCCTACCTCCACACGCACTCACTGGATGCAGGGGGAGGTGGTAAAATGCTAAGAATTTTAGTTACACTTAGATTTTTTTTCTCCTGTGGAAGCTGTCAGTGTTTAACAATAGTAGCACTCACAGTACTCCAACATTTAAAAATACCTCTCTTTGTCCACAGCAATTATCAAGAATGAAGATAAAGCTGCAGAAGACACTTGCTTTATTCCCACAGAAGCAGTACCTCGTCAATTTGAGGTCAAACACCAAGTTAGACGTGTTTCATTAAAATTTAACCTCTGGTTCTAAACTCTCTCACGTGAGCACGCAGGCGAGTCATGCACACCACCATGGGAGTGATTTGGAGACACTTAAATCATTGACCTGTAGCCTGGAATGACTTTGCTGGTAAAACATTGGCTTTCCTGGTTAAAAAACCCCAGAGGACAGCGTTTGAGGGCAGGCAGGAGGGGAACGGTAACATCATTTTCATACCTGTCAGAGGAGGGGCTGCAACACTCTCAGCTTTGTGCATAAAGCACAAAATGTGCAGAAACAACTGAGGACATTCAGAGGTGCAGCAGCCAATAACCCCAACCCAAACATCACTTCACTGTCAGGATTCCAGAGACGAAGTGTGTTGTGGCCCAGCTATAAATGAAACTGCCTTTCTGCTCTTTTAGCCCTAACCCTTGCACCCTGAGGACCAGCATTTTTGAAACTTTGCTGTGACAGCCAGACCACAGATCTGGGCTGCAGATGCCATCCTGATATTCCATACTTCATTTTCAAGGCCAGATAATTCAGTAATTTATGGGAAAACACTGGCTCTGTCAGACAGCAAGACAATACTTGGCACCTGTGCATCTTTTTCTTCTCTCTCCTCTCTCTTTGGTTGATTCATGGCTCAACTAATTCAACTTATACATATTAATAATTCAATTTGTATTTCTTTACAGTGAAAATGGAGAGTTCAAGTCCACGTTTACTATTCCTGATTGTGACTCAAACTAGGCTCTGCATATAATTTTTTGCACACGTTTATTTCCTGATGCCACCTGGAGAATTCCTGCAAACCTTCCCTGAGGCAGCCATTCCCAAGAAACAAACAGCTCTGGCTGCTTCACACACAAAAACACATGAGTCTCATACAATGTTTTAAGATATTAGTATTTGAAACTAAAATATTTCTAAGAACACGACATAATGATTTTTGAGGAAAAAAATCCACTTGTTTGCACTAGTAGTGCAATTATCATGACTTCTGTCAGCAGCCAAGTGCAGCAGCAGACTATGAAGTTTTTGCTAGTTCTCTGAAAAATTGCTCCATCTTTTGCTTCATTGACTTCTAAACATAAAAGGAATTGTATCATCTGCTGTAAGTATCAATGCAGCAGCTATAATTTACCACATTTCTCTTTCTCTATTAAAACTTGCACACTTTTAATGTGAGTTTTGATATGGTTTATTTTCATATTTGCCCACAGGCCTATTCTGGTTCTCTCTATACACCTAGGAAATACCAGCTAAAACAAAGTATCACATCATCATGGCCCTGTTGTGAGCAGGAAATCAACTACGTGGGCTAATACAGTCATTTGTCAGGGGGAAAAAAGGAAGAAAAAGGACTTCAGTCAATAAACTCCCAGAGATGTGACTTTATAAAGCAGAGGACAGTTTGAAGGCAGCTGATGGATTGCGGCAGCCCACAAGTAACTCCTGTGAGCAGAGTCACATTGGCACTGAACACTGAAAATCAGTTTGGCAGAACTGACTGGAGAAAGAACCCTAAATTTTCGACTGTCCTTTGGTTCTGTAAAAGCTCTTCCTGTTAAATATCAGTGCATAAAGTGGTGGAAGAAAGAGGAGGATGACTGAGAGGAGGATGACAAAGTGTGTGTGTGTGCGGGAGCCATTTGTTTAACTGCTTGGCTTTCTTTAGAAGTGAATCTCCAGAAAGACTTCCCTGCAACCTCTTTGAAAACATGAAGTTGTGGTTCTCTGTCAGTCCAGCAATGTTCCTGGGGGAATTCAGTTGTTCCCAGCAGCAGAGCCTGGCCCACAAAAGCATCATCAGCCTCTCAGATTGTGAGCGAGGACACAAGCTCCAACAATGATCTGATAAGGCCTCACTCCAAGGTTCTCTGGGGAAAACGAGTGCTTTGCTACTTTATTTCACTAATTAAACCCGAAATGTCTGTGTCCTGGCTGCTGGTTGGGCTGCCAAGATTCAGTGCTCTTCTTTTGTGTGTTCCTGACCTGCCATTGATGTCAGCTGCCTCAATTAGCCTGCCAAAAAAATCATAGGGCAGGGGGAGACCCTGCCAGACACGCAGCATCCTTCCACTCCCCTGTTTGCTGTTTGGAACAAGGGAAAAACAATCATTTAACACTTTCATGTGTCTCCATCCCTTGCAAAGGGAACTGCTTTCCCTTTGCAAGAACAGTTCATGTGCCAATGCTCTCCCACCTGATATTTTGTTCCTTTTTGTCCTTACAGACATGATTTTTTCACAAGGTGGAACACCAGACTGGCAGAATTTCCAGCAAGAATGGCAGATTTTATTTTTTTATTTCTACAAAACCATGCTCCAGAACCCATAGCACAAACAAGCAAACAAATCCAGTACCCTGGGAAAGACCATGAGCAGAAGTTCGTATAGATATATTCCCTATAGCTATTTTCCTTTTGGAGATAAATCACCCAAATCTCTACAGTCTCATAATAGGCTGAACTCCTGGAGAAAATCTCCATCTCTTAGACAGATGCAGTGATATAAAAATCTCTTCATCTTCTAATGCAGATTTAGAGAAGATTACCTGAGTTTTCCAATAATACGGGGTCTAATTCAAAAGGTAATCAAGGTTATATTGTGGAATTTGTGTTTGGTACCTTTAATAAACCTGTTCAATAATGTTGCTTGGTCTGAAGATATCAAACTAAAAATGCCTTCTTTTGATGGCACTGATTTCTGAGAATATATTATTCAAGTAACAAATGCTTCTTTTTGTGGAGATTCTATCCTAATAAACTCATCTGTAGCTTTTGATGGACAAAGAAAAAGAATAATTAAAGAAAAAGGGGAATAAAGATATTTAATCCTTGAATTGCACAGGTATCCTACATTTGGCAAGCAATTTTAGGCTCCAGCCAAGTTTTGATGACTGAGAAAAATCTCTGTGTGAGTTTCATTTGTGGGAGGACTTAGTCCTATAAATTCCCCGGGTACTGACAGAAAACAAAATGATCCATGCTTGTTAAAATGGATTGGAGTTGAAATATCTGCAATATCTGAAATTGAGATAAATATCAGTAACCTAATTTGCCATCTCTTTGCTAAAAGCACAAATTACATGCTCTGTCTTTAGTCTTTCAAGCAAGGAAGGTGCAGCCAGCACTCCTGAGCAAAATCCTTCCAACACACAGCAAGATTTCCCTGCAATTATTGAGATTGTTTTCTGATATAAGTAGTGAATACATTTCCCTCCTTGATGGCCATTGCACCTTCTTCTGACAAAACTTCCTGACTCCTTGGGTGGGTGCCCCAGATCTGGCTGCGATAATTAATTCTCTACTTGGAAGCTGGTCTGGTTTGGATTTAGAATGAGAATAGTGTTGATAATAATGTTTTAGCTGCTGTCAGGGTTAAACCACAGCACTTGTCACTTCTAAAGCTGTCACCACAGAACTTGTCACCTCCAAACTCGCTCCTCTCCCTTCCCCAGAGTTCTTCTCAGCAGCCCATGGCAAGGATCCCATAAAACACACAGAAATAGGACATGTCTGTGCTCAGGGGTTCTGCCGGGGTCCCAAATTTAGGATTTTTTAACACACAGTAGTGCCAATGGGGCTTGTACTGGGCAGGGCTACAACAAATTTTGTGTGTCCAGCCCTCTTTGCCCTCAGCCACAGCTCAGTCACCACCCCTGAGCACAGATTTCATTGTCTCAGGTGATTTTGTCTCACTGATTTATTCCACTGACCTGTTATTCTGCAGTGAATTAGTTCTGAAATACTTAATTTGTGAATCAGAGTAAGCATTCATTGAAGCATTTACAGCTCAGTGCCATACCATGGGTTTTCTCTGAAACAAACCCAGCCAAAAGAAAAATTTAACCTCAGAATGCAGTAAGTTTTCCTTATTTTGTCTCCAATTTTTATAGTGCAGAATCTTTTAGAGGAGCAGCCAAAGGGAATAAATGGATTAAAGTCACAGCTTTCCATTGTTCCAGTTGCAACTGAAACAAAATGAAAACTGCTACACAAAACATCCAAACTCTCTCCAGAGCAACTAACTCTTGCTGCACCAACAAAGCTGATTTTTATTTAAATATTAAAGGGTGGATAACAGAATAAAATTACCTAAAGCATTTTGTTGCATGTTGACACAATCTTAATTAACTCAATATCAACAAAACTCAAACACACATGAAGAGAAAAGCAGTTTAAGACAGACTTTAAATAGAAGGAATAATAAACAGCATTTATGCAAAGAAGATGAAGCAAAATATTTTTAGGATTTAAATGTATTTAACACCCTAAACAGTGTTGGTTTATTTAAAAATGCATTATAAATTCTAGGTATGGGGATTATGTTGATACAACTTAAAAGGGAAAAAAGAGAGAAAATCGTAAGTGGTGTGACACTATCACCTATAAAGAGGTGCCATAAATTTACAATTCTAACTTTCATGGCATCATAAATCAGAATTATATTGATATTAAATTAGGATGATGGAAAGTAACAGGGGTGAATTAGCATGGGTAGAAAGAATTAGGCAAGATGGGAACAAAATAATGGAAAAGCAGGGACATGGAAAATATGAGCCCTCCAATAGTTAGGTAATGTATTGAAAAGCAGAGCAGACGAAAATTGTGTATATACATACATTAAAAAATTCTCACAGTTGCTGCCAGGAATCTTAATTTTGCCCAGAGCCATGGGTTATTAATAAAATAGCCCAATCTAAACACAAATAAATCCATTGTGTTTGGAAGATGAAAGAATTATAAATTGTTGTAAAATACCATTTCTCTGAATTGAGCAGCATCCAAGTCAGCTTTATAAGCAACAGCTGTGAAAAAATTTGAATGGCAAAAAAAAAAAGAATTCAGAAACAAAAGCAAGCACAGAATTGGGGAATAGATGTTCTGGGCTGTTGCTCTCTTGGCTGCCAGAGCAAATATTCGGTGTCAACACGGACAAATAAATGTGTATGTCTGAGTCACCATTTCGAGCACAGAACTGCTCTCAATCAATGGCAATTTGTATTAATAGGACTGAAATTCTTTCCCAGCATTTTCAATGTATAAGCAAGAGCCTTCAGGAAAAATAAACAATAGAGGCTGTTCGCGTGTAAAATGTGAGGGGAAAGGTTTTGGTTTGTCATCAGTGTTGCTGATCTCTACTATTTAGGTGTGCACATTCACTTATTGAGATTTTTAGAGAGGTGCCTCTGCCTGAATTAAGGTGCAAATGAAGCCAATAGTGTGGATTTTATTTAATAGCAAATATGAAAAATTGAGAGAGAGAGAAGTAGAAAAAGAGGTCGTGGTGTGTGAGAGAAAGAAAGTGACAGAAACAGATTAAGTGGAAAATATCACCACTCCATGGATCCCAAGTAGTTGTTTTTCTCCCTCTCTTTTATTTTTTTGTTGAATCTTATTGGGCTTGAACACTTGTACAGATTCAACAATGATTTCATTCTTTTTTTTTTCCTCCCCCAAGCCTTCATTACATCACTTGGTGCTCTCTGGTACCAGGCTGATGAAGGAATAAAAGCCATTGCTAAACTCTCCAGAACGCTGAGAGTGCTTTCACTTTCCATTTTATGGCCTGTCTGCATTTGTAGTTGACAATTTCAGTTCAAGAAACTTGTCTGTGTTGACTGGGTTAGCAATTATTTTGTCATAAAATGAGTTCAGGATCAGTACAAATTCATCTTCCTTGGGTTTCCTGAGTCTGTAAACTGACAAATCTCTACTTTTGGTGGTCTAATGATTCACAGACAGCAAGTACATTCTCTTTTCATCTGAGAAAACCATAAGAAACAGGATTTTCATGCACATGGCACAGCATAACAAACAACTTCACCAACAAACCAACACCAAAACACTCTCGTAGCGACTGTCCTTCTTTGTAAAACTTTGGGGTTTCATTCTTAAACAAGAAAGAACAAGAACTCTTCTCAATGAAAAATATACTAGCACATTCTTTTTAAGCTCAGGAGATACTTCCTTTATCCTCCTGGAAATTGTATCCCACACTTCAACCTGTTTCTTGTACTCCCTCATAAGTTGGTGAAACAGAATTTTTACATAGGAATCTTGACATCTGACACCAGAATAATATCAACAAAGTTACAAATATGAAAGGGTTTGACAGTGGAAGCAAAGGGCAATTTCAGTAGCAGATAGCACTTCATTAGTTACATGAGTGTCTACAGCATCTTCCCAAAACAAAGAAGAAGAAAAAGGAGTGCAACTCAAGTTTTGAAAAAGCAAAACTGCTCTGTTTTATTTTTGCTGTACAAAACCTTCAGTGTTTGCCTCAGTCCTGTGGGGCCCAGGACTGAGAAATCCACGCTCATTTCCCCACACCCCTTAAAGACTGAAACTTAATAAAATGTATTTCCTAAATGTAGTGTTAGTTTTTTTTAAGTTTTCCCCCAGTCCTTTGCAGATGATGCTCTCTCAGAGTTGTGCCTTCCCAAGCCCTGAACACTGAGCAGGAATTACCCTGAATCTCCCTTATGTATTTTGATGCCTATTCTGCAAGGAAATGAATCTCTCCATCTATTCCCAGGATTTTCATGACTTTCCCACACAGTTCCCTGCTCAGGACATCTTGAGCAGCTTAGCCCAGCCTCAGATCTCAGGGTAACAGAGCTGCACATTTGTTTGCCATTCATGGAAAGCATAAACAGCTGAGGCTTTAGGAAGTCTATTCACAAGCATGAGAGCCTGACAATATTGGGTACATGTGGACAATTCTGAAACATCCAGCAGCTAATTTAGAGGTTTCTGGGGCTCAGCGAAGGTCTGTTACAGAAGCTTCACATTTTTACAAAACAATCTGTTCCTTTTCATAACCTCACACTCTAGTGGCTACAGGGCTTTGAATCCGGGCTCATCTTTATTTGTGATGGGGAAATTCAGACAAGGAGTCAGGGGCTGCCTTGGCTGACCGACTTTTCAGAAGGCCTAACCTTGCCGTGAGAAGTTCTCCAAGACACTCTTTTGCCAGGTCTC
Organism: Struthidea cinerea; assembly: GCA_013397865.1. Lineage (NCBI taxonomy): Eukaryota > Metazoa > Chordata > Aves > Passeriformes > Corcoracidae > Struthidea > Struthidea cinerea. The sequence continues at coordinate 201,811 of VZTI01003071.1, read as the reverse complement.
TACATCCTTCAAGTTTGCTTGAATACAGATGGGACATAGGAACAGTTTCTAAGAAATCAGTGTCTCCCTTGTCCCTCCACAGGGACAAAACCCCAGGGTTGTTTGTTCCGGTTTTACATCATTGCCTTTGATTTACATTAGTCACACTTCCTCTAAATGTTTTTAACTTGCACATCACTAATTTCCTCTAATTCCAGACTTATCTGAGGGCTCTCAAAGTGTTGCCTCTAATTTGTAGGAACAGGACTGGAAAGCTGGATGGCTCCTTTGTCAATTGCCTCTGTGCTGGGCAAGGGGCGCAGACCCCTCATCCCAACCCACAAAAGGCACTGGAGCTCCTTTATTTCTGCCATTTTTTAAGGATTAGGAGATGATGGAGTGCAGGGACATCCTTACAGCCCTGTCCTTCTGCACTGATGTTAGAGAAGACGTGCAGACTTTGAGTAGCCACCTCCTGAAACAACTCCTAGAGAAAAAGCCTCTGTGCCTTACCAAGACAATTCTTCATTCCTCTTTCGAGAACAAGGCGAGAATGACAAGTTTTATTATTGCTTACAGCTACAATAAATGTGACAACCATTTCCCCTTATTGGAATGTCAGTGAAGAGGGAATAAACCTTTGTGGGGACAACACCACATTTAGGGACTCTGGCAAGGTCTCAGAGGGACTAGAAGCATTAATATGTTACATTTACACAGTGAAGTCCCTTTTGAGAGGAACTGGTTGTCCCTGACATGAGCAGTTACAGATTTAATTACAATATCTGTTGCACCCTTTGGGGCAAAAAACCTTTCCTGGTATTTTTGCTCTAAATAAATTTCACACAGATCCAAATATTCCTTCCTTATTGATCCACAACACTCTTTTATCAGTCTAAAATGCAAGGCTCCAGTCATACAATTGACACATTATTTGGTTTATAGAACAGCAGGTGTTTGATTTTGCTTAAAACTTTTAAAACTTGCTAAAGATTTTAGGAAAATCTTATATAAACACACCTGTAACCTCAGGTGAAAAAAAGCCTCATCGTATATCAAAGCATCCCAGAAGAAAGATAAAATCACTGGTATTTATGTTGGAACTGCAGATAGGCAAATATTAGTCTTTTCTGTACAGGCAATTTAACATATAGGCACAAGAATGCATATAATGCTAAAATTTAAATTTATACTCAGATTACCTTTGTGTAAAAAAATGAAATTTTAGGAAATTAAATCCTGCTGCAGGTGGGAATGAGGTTTGTTGGCCACCATGTAGGACGTAAATTAGGTTCTGACATGTGACTCACAGACTCACAGAGTGGTAACACTAAAACTTATTTTACATTTCTGAATATTCTGAATAGAAAGAGATCTTGCATTGAGGCCTTCAAAGTACCTGTATGATGAAAGAATGCACGGCTTCTTTAGAAAAGTTCTTTGTGTGATTTGAGGCCTGTTATCTCTTTGACAGTCAGTAAGACAGAACTGCTGCTGGAACTTCTCCTTGTTTCTTTTTAAGTGAAAGCAGCTTGCTGGAGCCAACTCCAGTTTTCCTAAATAAACCATTCTTAGAAGATTCTTAAATTAATTTAGAAGATTCTTAAATGAATTTAGAAGATTCTTAAATAAATTAAGAACGCCAGAGGGAGGAAGAAGAAGGGAAGGTTAGAGAGAGGGGTGTACTCTGAAGCAGAGTGTTTTCACACTAAAAAAGCTGGACTGAAACTTTAAATAACTATTTAACTGCAGTGAACTTTTGCATGAAATGGCTTGAAAAATTTTTATATATGAAGCTGCACCAATTGCCAGAGTGTATTGAAAGAACTTTTTCCATTGTCTTCAGGTTTCACTCCACAGGCTCCGTGTGACCTCACATCTGTTTCCACACACCGAGTTGCCATGGAGCTTCCTGGTGATGGAAAGCTCAAACGGGCTAAGACAGAAAACATGCACGTGGATCAGTGTCCTGGAAAAAGTGACTGGATACCTTTTGACTTCCTCTGGATAGAGCAGAATTAAAATCCAGCAAAAAGTTATGTGCACGCTTGCCTGGTGCTGAAATTAAAGTAAGGAAAGGGGATATTTGCTGAATAAGAGTATGGCACCTGAAACTGTACTCTTATTTATGGCAGTGGAAGGTCTAATCCAAAAAGAACACCTATTTGTTAAAGTAATTCAGTAATAAGTGGCAGAACTTCACACTAAAGGACAAGTTTTACAGAACAGAATCCCTCCTTTGTTTAATTGTCTGTAATTAAAAAAAATATTAATCATGAAAGAAAAAGAGCTCACAGTACCCAAGCAAAGAAAATGTTAATTCTGAGATGGGCAAAGACGTGGCCTAAAATCAACAGCATCACTTTGAAAAACACTGATTTTTTTTTTGTTGTAGCAACAAGTCAAAGATAGGGAATAAGATAGGAAAGTAATTTAATATATTATTTATATCCAGGATTTTATCTTGACTCCCGTTCTGATATCCCTTATTAAATCCAAAAGCAGATGCAACCAGGTTTATCTGTTTCTGTGTAAGACCGACCTTTGCTCTAAACAAAGTTCAGTCAAAAGACGCCTGGGAGAAAGTGCATTTACATTTACATTTACCAGGGAGGATCAGACCACCGTGATTTCCTTCTTCATTCCCTCCTCCTGCTGGAGACTGGGGATTAAGGAAACAGCAAGGCCTAACACCACCTCCTAGGATCCTGCAAATTGCTCTTAACTGGATGCAAATTCTGGCTAAATCTGCCTAAATTCTGGTTTAATTACAGCCCTAAATCCTGGCCTTGCTTCAAAGGAGCTCTCCAAAGAGCTGGGCTGTGTTCTGAGTGTCCCACCTCGCAGAGCACGGCGAGTGCTCCGATGCATCCCCACGAAGGATGAAGGATTTATGTCTCTGGATCTCGCCCAAACCAAATTTGGAAGGCACCACTCAAATTTGCTTTGAACCCTGCATTTCACGTGAACCTGTTGAAAGTCCAGGTGAATCAAAACCGGTGCAAAAACCTGTTTCTGTATCCTCTTGTGAACCCACACTAATTTAGCATTTTCAATCCATATAACATAAATTCACGTGGTTCTACAAGGGCAGGGACCTGGCCCTGTGAAGGCAGAGGCCAATGTGGTCATTTTGAAAGAAACTCAATAGGAAATAAAAGTGCAATGCAACAACTTGTCTAACACCAAAATTGTGTTTGATCTCTAAGTCCAAGGACAAGATTGTTTTCCTTTTCTTTTTTTCTTTCTCTGTCGGGATTTTGCTTTGATATAGAGTTGAAAAATTGAATGAGAGCCAGTTGAAAATGAGAAGTTATGTGACATGAATGTTACAGTCTTTGATGAATGAAAACTTCAGTGGATGCAAATCATTCTTTACAAGGGATTAGAAATAAACAAAAAAAAATCATCTTTATTAGGCATGGGCCTAAAAATGCGGAATATTCATAGAATTTTTTAAAGCATTTTCCAGTAGGATGGCTCATCCTTTATTCCTTTTCCACAAAGTGTTACTGAGAATCACTTTCGTTATTTTTTAATTCAGGTTGTGGCCCTTTTCTCTTCCTCCTTCTCTTCTGGCTTCTCTGTCAGATGGAATCTCCTCCTGCAAATCTTTATATTGCTTTAATACAGACTGGAGTGAGCTTTACCAAAGAAGACGCAGATTTTTGAACTCTTTTTGGAGTAAGTTCCATTAGCACTTAATCCAGCTGCCATGCACTGCAGCATGATGTCACCCAGAATATAATAAGAAAGACTAAAACGTGAATATTTTTACACTCTATGTTTTTAAAGCTTCGGCCTTGATGGCTTTAGCAGATGTCAACTCATTATATTTATTACCTCTGATATTACTTTAGCTGCCTAGAGCTGATTTAAATTCAATATTTGGAACTGCATTTTCTAATATTAGGAAATGTGCTAAAGTGTCTTTCTTTCCATATCACACTCTATAATTTATTGCTTTGCTTCCAACATGTCTGATATTGACAAATACTACACAAATTCTGAATCCAGGGATCCAGACATATTCTGTTATGTTGTCCAAACAAGAAAAATTGGGCCTGATGCTGTTATTTTCATTTGCTGTGTAAATGTTCTACTTAAAATATTTTAGCAGCAAGTTTCTTTTGTGCCTGCAGCTCTCCCAAATGTCTTGATAAAGTCAATGTCAAACTCGGTTTCTGTGTAGTGACAAAGCTGCATCAGATCCCAGGGGTTTATCAGGAAAGAAATTGCAGTGGGAGACTTTTTAAAAGTTGACTTTTAGAGTACAAAATATTTAGAGTTCACCTGCACAGCGAACGCAGCAAAACCCCAGGAAATGGCATCCACAGGTGCTGTGTTCCAAAATGCCCCAAAGAGAGAGACACGCATTCCCTGCAGCCATTAAGTAAGTGTTGGCACCTCTTGCAGAAGTATTTTAGGACATGCCAGCCCAGCAGATGCCACACAAAAGTTCCTTAAGAAAACAGTTAGATAAGATCTATTATGATGTTAAATCTGAATACAAAAATAGGTTGCCTAAGGCAACAGGAGGTAGATAATAAAAGACAGTGCAGGAGTGGCTGAAAATAGGTTTGTTGACTTAAAAAGACAATTAACACTAAAGATGGAGATAAAAAACCCAACAAACAACAACCACTGGAAGAATTGCTGTGGTCTCTAAAGTGGGGCAGAGAGTCATAGGTTTTATCAGTACAAAGTAATCCAAGATTTTGATTAAAAAATAAAACCAATCCCCAAAGGATAATAATGAAAATGTACCAGCTTGTCTCAAAGCGCAGTGGATTTGTCAAGAAATCTTGATTTTTAACATCTTACCTTGCAAATGATTTTCTTTAATTTTGTTGGTGATGTTAGGGAATATTGTCATTTATGGTAAAAAAAATGAATTTGGTGTGTGAATGGTTTGATATTGAAAATTGAGGTTGCATCGTGGAAAGATCCATGCAGATGCTTTGCACTAATATTAGCAGTACTCCTCATTTAGTGAAAGCCAATACAGGCAAAATATAAAATCAAATTTTTGAGCTTTACTGATGATGGAAACCCCTAATCTTTCAATTTTTATTTTTAAATTTAATTTCTCAATAATGCAAACTTCTTATTGTGTTTATTACTAATAAATAATTTCTCTAGAAGAGTGAAAGTGGCAAATAAAAATATTATAAAAATGCCTGAGATTCCCACTGGATTAAACCTTTATCAGTGGCAGTGAGGAGACCACCTCACGTGGTTTATGATGCAAACTGCTTCAAGAAGAAAGCTCAGGACAAAATTTTGGCCTTAATCAAGTAATTAAACTCCTTTCCTCCTCCTAAGACTGCACATTCTTTATGTTCAGTTCTTTAATTGTTTTGTGCTTGACCTCATGAAGAGACACCACATAAATCTGAGCCTCTGCGTTGCTCTGCTGAAATCAGCAGGTTTGTGGGATCAGGGTCTCGCTTGGAGGGACCTGTTCCTTACCCAAGGAATGTTATCTCCATGTGGGATGTCTGAAGTGGGCATGAGGTTGAAAAGAACATCCTGGGCAAACCATATTCCCAAAGCTGTGCAGGCACCTGCCTCTCATTTGGGAGATCTCAAAGGGCCATTCAATGAATTAGGTTTTAATGACTCTCCTTCTCAGTCTAGAGGATATAGGATGAAATTCCTCACTGGATCAGAGTAATAAACATTAACTGACAGCTGGGGTTAAACCACTACAGCATGAAATAACTGCAAGGTTTGTTTTAGGCGAGATACGAAACCAGAAACTCCAGTGGGAGTCACCCATGGGGAGAGGCACAACCAGCAACAAACAACTGCTCTGCTCACTTCCCTGCGTCTGCTGCATGAGCTGGCACCAGCTCCAAAGGAATGGTTCCTGTTTATACATTAATTGTGAAGTAATTAAATAATCTTATTCCTAGTTCAGAGAGGCCTGTTTGGGTTTGGGTTGAAAAGGACTTAAAGCCCATCCAGTTCCAACCCCCCTGCCATGGGCAGGGACACCTCCCACTGTCCCAGGCTGCTCCAAGCCCCGTCCACCCTGGCATTGGACACTGCCAGGGATCCAGGGGCAGCCACAGCTGCTCTGTGCCAGGGCCTCCCTGCCCTCACAGGGAAGGATTTCTTCCTCTTATCTGATCATAACCAAAGCTGAAGTCCTAGGTTTGACTTACAGAAGTGTGTTTTTGAGGATGTCTGTAAGGGCTACTTCTTCAAGTCTTCCCAACCTTCTTACCCAGGGAAAGACCAAACAGCAGCAGCAACACCCTTAAGTAATACTGAACTTCTGGATTTCCCATTGCTGCACCAAAACCAATGCACACCAATGGTGTGAAATCAAATTAATCTATTTTCCAATGAGTTAAAAAACCCCAAAAAAACTAGGGGGATGCAACCCTAGCTGGGCATTTAGTAAGGTGTAAGTACCTCAGAAGTGTCAGTGCACTCCAATGGTTACATTACTGTGCAAACAGAGGCTACTCAATTGCAGTTTCATCTCTTGAAGAAGGCAGAACACAATTGCTTATTGTGCTTTGGTGCTAGAAATAACCTCAGCTTTAATTGCTCCCTGCTCTTCGTGTCCCACTTGCCTCTGAAAGCGAGCCCACAGCTGGAACACTCCTGGCCCTCCACACCAATATCCCTGCAGGAGCTGTTCTGAGCGAGGCTGTGGGAAACCCAGACAGCTCACCCCGGTGGAGAGCTGACCTCCTTCTAAAAGCAAACAGCCCCTTTTGCCAGCAAGGATTCCACCGAAATGGAACGCCCACCAAGTCCTGGACTTTGCTTTCCTTGGCTGCAGCACGGGCAGCCTGCCCTGCACTTAGGAAATAGTTGCAGGAGCAGTTTTAGCTGCTGTGAATTGCACTTTAAATGTCTTCTATAGTCTGGCTGGAAATGTCTGGCACTTCATGTGATGGGCCTACAGATGAATGACCCACCTTCAAACCAAAGTCAAGCTTTCCCTGCAATTATTCAGGAAAAACCTCAGTGTTTTCACAGAAATCAGGTCAATTAAATGTCAGTTCTGACTTCTTCTGTGTTTCAGATGCCTATTAAGGCCACTAATGACACAAACTACTTTTATGCCAAAATGTATATAAAATAGTGCCCCTAATTTCTGTTTTCTCTGAGAAATCTGGATACAAATTGCTGCTAAATATGAATATCCCTTTAAATAAATTCAAAACTGTGGTGGACAGAGAATATTTTTCAGTTTCCTTCAAAATGCTATTGGATAATAAATGCAATGGACAATGGACAATCTTTTTTTTTTATGCAGGTGAGTGGAAAAATAAATGTAAAGTGTAAATTCAAATATTTTCTTCAGCTATTGAAACAACTGTTGAAAACCAAAATATGAACTAAATCAATACAATCCACATTGCAACTTGTCAAATGACTGCATCCACAGAAGACTTAAAAAAAAGAAAGCCAGAGAACAGCTGCTATGTTTGAAGTTTGGTGGGAAAAGAGCACTTTGTCTATTTTCAATGACTTATGTCCTTCTGAAGCCCTTTGGATGATTTATGTTAAAGATAGACTGAAGTTAGGTGGCTTCAAGTTGCTGTGTGAAAACCTGCCAAGCAAAGCAGAGAATTCCATAACTCCTTAATGAGATGGCTTTTTTTTTTTCCTCCTCAAAAACTCAGGAAAATAAAACAGCAAAGCTGCAAACACAGGCAAACCAACCTACACACAAATGAATACAACAGAAAGGTCTCTTATTTGCTCTTCTCAGGTATCTTCCACTGCTCCAAAGTTGTCCCTTGCTGCATCAAATCTCACATTGTAAGCAAACACACCTCAAACCCATTAGTAAATAAAGTCATTATCAGCATTGTTCCTGTCAAAACCACCTTGCACCAGAGGAATTAATTTCTGTTACAAACTCACACGCTCATAGGAGACTCTCCTGGGAAGTGATCAGCATGTTTCATAAAGGGCAGGAATGACAGCAGGTGGATAATTCCTGAAGGCTGCCCTGCCAAAGTGAAGTTCCCCACATCGTGTCAGCCACGTGGGCACGAGGTTTTTTCCCACAGTGAAGAATGCACACTCATTTCTGCAGATAAACTCCTTTCCTCAGTGCTAAATCCACCTCAGCATCATTCCTTTGCACTTTTACACCTGCTGGAGGTGACACTGAGCATCAGCAGAATTCCAGGGATGGACAGAGAAACTGCTGTGTTTGGAAACATTCAAATTGGTCTCATCCTTCTCCATTCCCTCCTCCTGTCAACGCACCTGATGGCTCCAGCAAGACATCAACACCTGAATGCTCCTTAAAAGCAGGCAGAGGATCTTTTGGGACCCCAACCTGAGTGTCTGGAGCATTTGGGTACCCCTCTAATCTACTTTTTTGGCTATCCTGATTGTCACAAGCAATCCCAGCTTGCTCTCACGGGATGTTCCTTCCTCAGCACTTCACAGGGTTCCCTCAGTGGGAGGCCACTTGTCAATCAAAATTAAATTCCAGGCCTCATTCTGCCAGTGACTCAGAACTACCCACCAGAGACTTGAGGAAGGTCAAACACAATTTATCATTTACAGCTTAACTGAAAGTGTCTTTTCCTGCCAAGTAACTCTGTTATGTTTTTATGACCCAGATATCCATCCTCAGTTGCTTATTTACAGATACCAGCAGTGCCACAGGCACCTTTAAACATCCTACAGCAATGTTAGATAAATAGAAAAGAATTGTATCTGTAGGTGGTTTTTTCCCAACATTTTAAGTATTCCTTAAATGCCTTTAAAGGCTTTTTGCTCAACCAGGCCCCAAGAAAAAGATGAGATTCCTTCTCATTTGAATAAGGAAGTTCTGCAGTCGATTTAGGAAAGAAGTAAGGACTAGCTGACCTTTGGGCAATGTAATCAATATCCTGTTCTGAAAATAACAACTCACTGTCCTGGAACAGAGGCCAAGTTTGGGCCTTTTGTCCCTTGGTTCCTGGAATATTTTAGTGAAGAACTCATTGCTTGGTTTTTATCTGTGAGAATTTCTGATGTAGCTATGGGCTACTGATGTTTCTGGAATATTACTGGGCAAAACACAATTTTTTAACTGTGGGAGGTTTCTTTTAATGTCTCCTTTACTTTTGTGTTTAATTTCTAACAATAAAGTTTATTGACAGAAAAGCTTCAAGAAGATAACTGTGATACTGAAGAGTATTTACCAACTTAGAATGTATTGTTTATGGGGATAGATATTCACACTAAATCACAGCTGTCTGTCACAAATCTTAAAGAAAAGATTTAATCCAAGCAATCATTTATAGTTTTATCTTTTGTATACAAAGGGCAAAAGAGGAAAGAACCTTTATAAAGAGTTTATCTCTGCTGTCATTCAACCCAAAGAGAGTTTTCTGTTACTGAAACCAGGGAAAACAAATAAACCTGGATGAATAGTGCAGTGATCCAATAAGATTTTGGAGATTAGATGAAGATCTCAGTAAGCTACTTGTATATTGAAGTTAGGCAACTTTGGGTAATGTATATTAAGGGTCATGTATTAATTTTGTATTATGTTTGATTTCAGAGGAAGTAATAATAAATCCAAAGTTTGAAATCACACAGGGCCAGATAGACTCCCAATCTTCTTTCAGAAATCAGATAAACTATGGCACTGAGGAGTTATTTTCTTAACTGCAGGAAAAACTACAAAAATAAATAAAAAGAAATAGATCTTTCTCTGATTGTTGAGAAACTTAGGAAAGATCCATTAATTCAATTTGAGGTATTTAGATGTAAAGGGAAATGTGAAGATGTGAAGACACTAAGAACACTAGATATTCCAAACTTTTTAGCCACTTAACAGATAATTATTTCCTGTAATTCCAAAAAGTAATTGTTGCAGTTCCTCACTATTTGCTGCCTGGCAATCCACAGAAAAACCTCGCAGCTTAAAAAAAGTTAGAACAGAGGATGACCATGAACCCATTAATGAAAATTTGCTACAGAGAATTTGATCTTGAAGACTTTTCCCAGTGTTCCCTCATTAACATTTTTGCTACATTGACCCATATCTTAAAATGGATATTTTTCTCTTCTATATACACTTGATGAAGCAAGGACTTAGTGAAATATTTATTTTGTTTTTAGTATGGAACTTTGTTTGAAGGGGGAACTATTTGTTTGGAAGGTTATTTGAACCTGGAGGTCACAGAGCACAGAAATACTACAGCAAATTAGTTAATGATGCTGGCTCCTTGCCAGGAAATTCTACAGTAAAATGAACAGGAAGAGGGCTGGATCCTATACCTCTAGACTTCCTAGAATATTGGTTCTGAGGAATGCCAAAAGCAGCTTTTCAATAAATTTCAAGAATGGCAAGAGTGGCCAGACTTCATACTTGTAATTCTGAATTTCCAACTTTCACAGTGGAAGTTTTTTAGATTGTTTCAATTCACATCCTTATCTAAATGTTGTTTCTAACAGGGAATTGCTTCTCATTTTAATATATTTTTAAGGTTTCTGTTCCTAAGGAAAGTACCTGAATGGAGGAAGATTGTGGATCCCTTTTCAGGGAACACGCTTTGGTATTATTTGCATCTGGTTTATTCTTCATAGAAGAAAGAAAAAATGCATAAGTGAATCAGTACATGTATTTCTCAACTGTAGGACTGTGAGTAAACAAAACCCCCAAAGCTTTCTATCCACTGCCATCCCTTCCTGAGCTCTTATAGGTGTTAATCCATTCTAATATGAAAAAGAAAGGACAATATTACAGATTTGTTTTTGAGAACAACATGTAATTCCATGTGTCTAAAAATGATGCCTTCCTAAGCTGCAATCTCTAAAGAAGACTTGATTTTTAAAAAATTTTGAAATTCTTTTGGGAAGTTTCTCCATTTGTAGAAGTATTAAATGAAGGTAATAAGTCAGCAACCTTTCTGTTTTCTGACCATGACTCTACTCCTGCCCATTCACAGCTCTTCTTTTACTCTGCTCTTACATTCAAGTAACTTTTGTCCTTTCATTAATTTTTTTTCTCCATTTAATAACCTTTCTTTGACTGCAAAGACTTGGAACATCCCCCTTCATGGTAATTCTGCTTTTCTTTGGATTATGGACTCCTGCACCATGAAACACAAAAGACATTTGCTTTCCAAGAGGAAAAAGAGATTGATGAATTGCAGTGAGAATTTCTTTATGAAGCAAAGTGCATTCCAAACATTTTTTCCCATGACAAAAATGTTGAATTTTCATGCATAGACTATGTAGACACAGTATATATACACAGAATAATCTTGAATAGATCTTTGAGAACATAAATTTCTCCCATGACCTGATCTCTCCCCATGTTCAAAAATTCTATTGCAGCAGGAAACTTCAAAGATATTGAGAGTTCCAGTTAACCACATAATTCTAAATGGAGACATTGCAGGCACCAAGGCAGGTTAGTTCTGATAAGAAGATATTAGGGATGATAAAATAGGAAATGATCCATCACCAAGACGCACTGAGCTCTTTCCTGCACTCTTATAGGGTACATGATACAGTTTTACATATAGCCTTTAAGACGGAAATTATAGTATTTTTCCTTTTAAAATTAATAAAAATCCCTTCCCAAAAGGAATTATGGTCTCCCTATATTTTCCATCTAGCAGTAATAAGGACATTTTATATTTCGCACATTTTTAATGTTTAGAGTTGATTGAAAACTGCTCTGAGTAAAAAAACTTTCTCTGCACTTTCTTGCTTGAGTTACTACACGATTTATCTTGCTGCTGCTCCCGTCTCTTTTTCTCAGTGTGACAAAAACCTGAAACTGAGTGGTTCCCTTGTACAAAGTGAGTGGATATCATGATCCCAAATCAGGGAGAGGTTGAACCTTTATGGGAGGTGGAAATCTTTGCCACCAGTCACTCCCTAGCATGGTACTTGCAAAAAAGTTTGGACATCAAGAGGGAAAGGAGAGGGGAAAACCCAAAAACAACCTCAAAACAAAACAAACCAAAAACCAGATACCAAGGAAGGCCAACCCTCTCCATCGTTAATTAGTAGGTACAAGGCCTGAAAGGCGACTTCCAGATCCCACTGAAGTTCAGGAGGATGTTTGCAATGAACAGCAGACCATTATTTTTCTAGCTCTGGTTAACCAGAAATATTAGAAAATAAAATGATGGCAGACTTATTTAAGGAAAAGTGCGTTGGGGCATTTTTTTATAAGATTCTACTGTTCATTTATCACCTTCCCTCTTCTTTTTGATGCCTTTGTTTTTGGCTTTCTCATGTAGAAACTCAAGTATTTCCAACCAAATAAACAACTTCAGCAGGAGTTCTTTGAAGGGAATATTTATATATAAAATATAATAAAAGATATAACACGAAACACAAAGATATTGCAGTAAATGCAGACCTTCTCTGGAGGGGTGTCACTGGTGGCAATGCTGGGCACAGGACACTGCTCCAAGGAATTTCAAGCTGAAGAATGGTAGGAAAAAGAAGGGAAAGGCCCAAGAAAGTTCCCTCCTTGTTCCTGCTCTTGCCACAGGCACCTCCTTCCAACCATATTATCCCTCAGCAACTCAGTTCTTAGTGCCCCAGGACACTGAACAACCTCTCTGACTGGTGTGTTTGCACATATACGATTTACATGATTTATTTACATGATTTATATTTATATTTACATTTGTATTCACTGGGAAAAGCGTGTGTTGCAGCGAAGGGGATGAGCAACGGAGCAGAGTGACATGTGCAAAAGCAGATGGAGAACCAGTGACATCTGTCAGGATAAATGTGATTGAAAATATCCCAGATCCCAGTTTTGATAGAACTGACTGGCAACACGGATATTTCAGGGAACTACACCCTGTCACACTGTGGTATTTCTGCTGCTTTGTACCTTGAATATGGCAGGTTGTTTGCACATTTCCAATTTCTGTTTTCACAGTCCTGGCTAGGAACATACAAAGAAGCTGAGAATAGGCAGGACATAAAATATTTGGCCACAGAAATTCTGTATATGAGTATTACTTATTTTCCTTTTCATATATGTGCAGTCAGCTCTAGTGGCTCAGTTTATATTTTGGCTTCAAATGCCAAGTTTAACTTGGCTCTCCAGCCAAGGATTTTGGTTTACCAGAGGTTAATGGCAGCTTTTCATTAAAGTTACCCATATAAAGACATTTGAATGAAAAGTTTAGGATGTTTGACATAGTTTTCTGATATTTCTTCTGGTTGCAAAATGGAGACCATCAATATTAATGCTCAAATGTTTGAGAAAACAAGAATGTAGAATACCAGACATGGTCCAGGTGTTCACATAACTTTCAGACTGAATTTCCTTTCCTTGCATCTCTTTAGCGAGGGACAATTCATAAATCTCTGGATAACACATCTGTAGAAGCCTGTTCACCCAGAAAAGAGTGAGGCTTCCTAAGCAGAACGTTTTAGGAGGTGACATAAAAGCAATTTTTATAAAGAGTTTATCACTTCACATCAAGCCTTAAGTGTCATTCTGGCTCACCACGGTCTAGATGCTCACACTTGTGCATGATTTGCATCTGCACTGTCAAATAAGAAATAAAAATGAAGAAGTGCATGGGACTGATGAGATTCATCTGTAGATAAAAAAACTATGTGGCAAAAGCTGTTACAACCCCTATTTCCCATCAGTGAAAAATCACAGCCAGTTGGGGAGGTTTCTGAGGACAGGAGAAAAATGAAGAAATTCTTGAAGCAATTGGGAAACAATAATTTTTCCATGCTCTTTGCGTGCCTGAACACTTTCACCTTTCTTCCCCAACTTAATTTAAGAAAGAAGAATATGGATTATATCAGATATCCAAGATTTAGTCTGATCCTTTCTAATAGTAACCTTGTGGTGTTATCAAATAACGTGCAAAGGTATTTTTTGTGGGGGGATGTTAAACTTCCTTTAAAATGCAGTTATCAGGTCAAGGAGCTCATGATATTAGAAACAAAAGTTCAGCCAAAAGATAAGAATCACTGATGCCTGTGGATCACTGGTATTAACACAAATTCTCTGCTCTCCAAAAAAAAGTCAGCTCCATGTTATTTCCTGCTGTGTTCAAAGCCAATATTTGGCATAATTTGACAGAGAGCCCTTAATCATATTAAGAAAATGCTAATTAGCAATTTCTTTTCAGTATTTATGATACTAGAAATGAGCAAAGAAGAGGCATAAAGATAACCCTTCCCTTCCCTCTGAAGGAGGAGAAGTAAAGTAAGAAGGAAGAACTGAAGTAATTGAAATAATTTGAAGAAACAAGTCAAAAGAGGGGGAAAAATACCACAAGGCTTCCTCCACAGTTCAATATAAATTGACTTTTCCCTGCTTCCTCTCTGCTCGTTCATATTTGCTTGGCTTGGTTTCTTTCGGGTTTAGAAAGAAAGCAAATTCTTATCCAGAGACCAAGTTTTCAGGCTGAAATCCTTGCTGGAATTATTATTCCATGATAATAACACTGGCAGACCACAGCCATGCAGTGTTGTCCAATTTTTCTCACTTTAATTCCTAACAAAAGATACCATTTTAACCCATGTGTGAAGATCTACCCTAAATTGCGTCCTGGAAAATACTTTGATTTCAGAAATTTATGCTTCTATATACAAAAAAAAAAGAGATGTTCAGGTGGCTCAGCTACTTTTTCTCTCTGTGTTCCTACATTAAGTTGTCCTACAATGAAACCAGTGGATAAATTATAATTAAAACTACAAGAGAGAGGTACTGAGATTGTGCTGTAAGCAAGGAATTATGAGAAATGCAGAGGATACTGGACGACCAAATTAATTTTTGGGTGATAGGAAAGGAGAAAATTTGGGCCCAAATTACTAAACCTAAGCAGATCTGGAAGAGGGGAATTTGCATGAGAGGACAATCCCCTGCCTTGTTCTGAACCAGGGATGGTGCCCAACAGTGACCATGACACGAGGACTGACGTCATAGGAGGGACACAACTGACCCAGCAGTGTCCACGTTGGGGCTCAGCAATACGGGACACTGTGGGAACTCTGGAAATGGGGAAGTGCCATCATGAATTCAAAAGCCTTTCAAATAAAAATAAAATAAAATAAAATAAAAAAAAAAAAAAAAAGCCAGAAAAAAGTTATACAAGTGCCTGTGTGCAAAACAAAAAGCCTGAACTAAAGTCCATTGAAAGCAACGTTGGTCTTCCAATTAACTCCAGCAGGCATTTCATGGATCCTATTTGTGATCATTAGGAATGAAAAACAGGAGTCTCATGATTCGTCCCTAATTACCCCAAATATTCATTTAATGAAATCCCGACTGAAGGGGAGTGGGTGAAGCTCTGCCATTGACTTACAAGGAGCCAGGAGCCCTGCCAGGATTACACAAAACAGAATTAATTGAGGAACATTCTGCTCTTACTTTCAGCACAGGTAGCAAATCTGAATTCAATTATCACAAAAGCTGAGGCAATGACCCAGGAATAACCAAAGCTATTCTCTTCAAAATCTAGATAGCCAGTTTTTATTAATCTTAGGACAATCATTAAGGTTGGGAGAGTCAAAGTAAGCAACCTTAGGAAAGTCATCTTTATTCAGCTCTTGAGGGCACCAGAAGGTTTTGCCAATCTTGTTTGCAATTCACGAGAACTGAAGACAGTGCAGGGGTGTTTTTCTGCTCACAGTCTAAAAGCCATCAGGAAAGATCAATCCTTTTGGAAATCAGCTTTTGTTTTGCCAATTACTACTGAAACTACTATTAATTTATTAATATCTCTCATGCTGTTTGCACGATGCAAATGAATATAAATAATTAAATACATACGTAAAACTGGGACTGTTCTCTGCCACCTGTCCCACAGACAAATCTCGAGGTACAAGAGCCTGGTTTGGGTTTTGTGGGCCCGTGTCTGGTCACAAGCTTTGGCCTTTGACAATCAAAACAAACACCTGTAGCCCAGAACAGGCATAGTGTTATCTGAGGGATGTTTAAAGACAAAAATTTGTCTGGATTTATTCACATAGGCATTTAAACCCATTCATTTCAGGGTGGGGAGGCAGAAAACTTTGCTATCAGAGCAGACTACGACTCCCTCCCCAGCTATTTCCTCACTGATAGGAGAACAGACCTGAACTGAATGTTTTACAATATTTTCGGCAAACTAAACAGCTGTTTTCCCTCAGAAGGTAATTCCTAACCTTAATTCCCTCTCAGATTCCCTTAGAAAACTTAAAAAGAAAAAAAAAGAAAAAAAACTGTGAAATTTGTTGTTCATAATTTTTTTTACAATTAAAAATGCAAGGTTATAGAGCATTCTTGGGAAGTCCCCCATAGAAGGTAGATCAGAAGGAGCACAAAAAATATTGTGAGTGCAGTTTTGGGGAGTCAAACACTGGTTGGACATTTGAGGCAAATAATTTTATATGTTTTAGTAACCTTAAAATGAAAAAAAATTCTCTCACTTCGCCCAAAATTGTCTCACTTCACCCTCCCCCTTTAAATGGGGAGAAACATTTTTGTGTCAGATACTCCTCATTGAACAGACCTCTCCCATCAGTGGTGATCTCTTGGTATTCAGAAAGGTTTAATATAATTTAAAATCATTGCTTTTAATCTCAGCTGAGTTTAGATCAATATGAAACAACATAGAATTGGTTAATGTGACTGTAAACTCTTCCCAGATATTTTTGCCAGTTTCCTCTTGCTTTTCTGAAAATGCTGTCTGCATCAGGGACACAACACGTGAGATTTCAGAGAATATCACAAACTTCATATAATGAAAAAATATTAGAGGAAGTTATTTATGAAGTAAACTGTGCCTGAACATTTGCATTGATTTGAGTATTTCCTCAGCAAGTCACTTTTGACTCAGGATGTCAAATAATTCAATTTTCCATTTAGATTGTTTAAGCTCATGGACTATTTCTCACTACAATTTAGCAATCAATTATGAAAGTATATTCATACCTTCTCAAAAACATCAATCATCATTATGGCTTTATCCTTGTCTCTGCTTTATACCTCAATTAATTTTCTGATGTAGGCTTCTGCAATTGTCCTGTTTCATCTATTACACTTCTAAAAATTTACGACATACAGAATGAAAATGTTCTGATGTGCCTCTTCAAATTGCATGCCAAGAGGGAAGTCCTTGTGCTTAACAAATATTATTTTTATATTTTCTTGTTTGCAAAATCTCTTTATTTATAAATGGTATTCACTCAAACAAAGCCAGTGCTGCATTATATAAACTTGTTTTACAGGCAGAGCTTTTGTTGTTCCACCCTGCTGGGAGTTAACTGTGGAAAAGTTTCCTGGGAGGCAGTGTCCGTTTGGGATCCCCTCTCAGGGAATGGACACTCAGGGGACACAAACAGCTTGTGACCTCATGCCATACCGCAGATGAATTCTGATCATTCCGCCTTCATTTTGAAATAAATAAACAAATACCCTACAGTTCCAGCATCCCAACCTGCCCTTTGTCAAGCATCCCAGCCAGAGGAATATTTCAGATAACGCAATCAACGCCAAGAAAAAAATTCCTTGTGAGGCAAAGCAGCTTATTTAGACCATGGGAGGGGCAGGCCATTTTCCTGGCCTGGGACGATCCTTGTACTGTGAATTTCAGTGCAATCTGTACATTCCATCACATCACTGATGGCAAGTCTTTGGGGTATACACACAGCAGAGGCACAGAAGGAGATAACCAGCCCTTCATATCTGCAAATTCCTCGGCCATGGCCTTGTTCCAATTCTTTGTTATCTTGAAAGAATCCGGACTTGCCTATTGCTGTGGTGGCAAAGGCCATTTTTGTAGATCAAGCTGGTTTCCTTTGTGCTGGGATATCCTGCAGAGTGCTGTTTGTTAATTGATAATTATACTTCCTTTCAAATTTGTCAGGCATCGATACATAAGTGTTACAGAGACATCAGGGTTAAAAAGAAATTAAAGGAAGCAAAAATGCATTGAGTCTGTTATATTTAGATAAAATCAAGGTGTCTGAAGACTCGAGGAGGCCTTAGGCTCAGCAGATTTGTTAAAAGAAGCTTCAGCTGTGTGTATTCACAGTAAGATTTAGGATTGTAAATATAGTTTTAGATGGCCTGTAGGCACTTTTTAATATTTCCTACTGTGTGTCACTTAATTAATTGATTAACTGATGAAAATCGCTACCGGAACTCCCTCACTGTTCAAAAAAAAAATGTATTCACAAAAAGAGTCTTCTTTCGCCTCCTGATGACTTCAGGACAGACCTTCCTTCATAATTTCTCACCATGTTTAATAGAGGGGTTTAGAGAATAGTTACAGAAATATCACTCCAAGGACAGAATGAAGAGGAGAAATCTCTGGAAATGAGGTTCCTCTTGGTCTGGCTGAATGCCAGACTGTGAGGAAATGGCAGGAATGGCAGCAGGTGTTGTACCCACCTATAAATGATCTATATATAGGGAATGGAGCTGTCTCTTGGTCTTCTGCTTATCTCTGGATCTTTCTGATTTTCAGAGAGGAAAATTGAGGGGGAGAGTTGGATTAGCTTTTAAAACGTTTCCTTTAAAAAAAAGTTCCTCAGAATTCCTCAAAAAAGTCTGAGAACAAAGAGGAAGCTGAAGAGAATTTCTTGTTATCCAAATACCACCAACAGCAAATATATTCTTGGCACATTCTTACTAAATATATTGTTGTTAAATATAAATATATTCTTGTTAAAAACCAAACACTACATTATTTGATTCAAATTAAGATTCACCACCTTGTGCTGCTTCTGAGCCAGACATGAGAAAGCTGATGACAATACCAAGTTTTAGATTTCTGAACTCAAAGTTACTTCAAGTGACACTTCAATATTGGACCACAGTCTAGAAAAAAAACATGTCTTGTGGAGGTTAAGCTTCATGGAGGATTGAATAGCTCTCAAATATTCCTTTTTTGTTATGGCTCTCTTATACAGCAAAAATATTGTGATTGTAGGGTGAAGATGGTTTATTTAGAACAGCCGTTGTCTTTACCTTATGATGATGTGGATATTTAGAATGACAAAAAATTTTAGAATGTTCAACAAGGCCACAGAGATACTACAGAATTCGTCTGGTAAACTGAAAGAGAGGAGTGCTTTATTTCTGACAATAATGATGAGAAACATCGAGGTGCCACTGACCAGCATCAGGCACTGAGCATCCTGAGCTGTGAACAACAGAGCTCACGCTGCCTCAAAAAGATGTGCTCTTCCAGCATAGTTTAACGACTTGTTTTGTTATTATTAAAAAAGATGAAGGATTAAAAGATGTGCATAACACAATGGAGAAGAAAGCATTCCTGAGGCCTTTTGGAAACAGTGTTCTTAAACTATGTAAATTTGTTCATAAATATTTTCTTTTTAGGAGTCAAAAAAACCAAACCCCAGGCATCTATGAAACTATCATTTCTTTCTGCTGAAACTGTGAATGAAAGAGTTTTTAAAATTGTGACATCTGCAAGATCATTCCGCTGCCATTTTAAATTCAAGTTTTCCTTCCAGTTTCACCTCCTTACTTCACTAACAGCAAATCTGACACAATTCCTTTTCTCTGTATAAAATTTTTTCTTCCCCCTTTGTATTTCCCCGTAGGCTGTTCCCTTCCCTATCAATCTATTCCCGCACCACTCAGAGCATTATTTCCCTCTGTCTCTTGTGCGTGCTTTACTCGTCCCAGTGTCAAAGCCTTGACAAAGAGCACTGAGCTGGGAACTTTTTGGAGCTGCTGTTTAATTGTAGCAGCCGTGCCAATTCGGGATGCCAACAATAACATACAGTAGATGCTGTGTGTGGCTTTCCCCTAACTCTTGGGATAGTGTTTCTTTGACAGACTGGATAATGAAGTGGGATGCAGCGGAGGGCAACTTCTGCTAGACATGTGTACGTGTTAGAAGCCATGAGGCTGAGCATTCAAACAGCTTTTAAAGGAAAAACAACAAAAATTGTGCTGCCAAAATGTGCCCAGTGTCATTGTTAATTACAATAGCCTTGACAATACATGATGGTTCATCCATGTAGCGAAGCACACAAGATTTAGCCTTGAAAATCTTTGCTAAAGTCACTGGCTTTGGGGCCCACTTGTCATGTGCAGATTCAAGGGTTATGTAGCTTTAACATGGGCCAAAAGTTGTGTTCTTCCCTTCTTTGAAGGGCATTTTGCTGAAAGTGTTTGCACTTAAAAAACCTGAGGCTTTGGCCCTCATAAATCTGGAGTTAAGCAGAACTTGACCAGCTTTCAAACCATCTGACTCAGAGTGGTTACACACCACCAACCTGAGGAGCAAACATGAAGAATCAGTACACAGCTACTAATAAAATACTCCATTTTATCTACTGATGTTCTGTTCAACCTCTGAGTCACCCTACAAAGGTAATATTCAACATATGTACCTATAGCCCATGAAAGGCATAATAATCTGATTTTAGAAAAATTTAACTGGCAAAAGAAATCTTTGACAATGAGGTTTTGTTGTTGTTTTGGCACAACAAACACAGCACTTGATGTGAGCACAGCAGGCCTTTCCTTTCCCTGGTGACTTTATTTAGTCCCCTGTGCTCCTTCCCATGTTTCCAGAGATATTGGCCTTCAGCTTGCCCTCTGCTCATGCACAGTGCTGAGCAAATAAACAGAGGCTGCAAAAGACAATTTCCCTAATCAGATATCTCCATCCAGCTGCCTGCTGAATTTCAACAGCTCCTGAGGCAGCAGAGAAGTCACAAAGTTCGTGACATGCCTTTGACAATGACAAACCTACTGAAGACAGTTTAGAACTGATGGCCCAGACTGAATGAAACGAGAGAAATAAGTATTGGCAATATTTGTTAATGTGCAGTCATCCCAAACAGCCACAGCCTCAGTCTTGGTAGGACTTCACTGTGCTTGAGATAAGGATTATCTCAAGCTCAAGGACAAGTTACAACCCTCTTTAAGGGGCATTTTTAATGCACAGAACAGAATATAACTGGGGAGAAAAAAAAAAAAAA
>VZTI01003071.1:148428-177122 GCA_013397865.1 Struthidea cinerea | reverse complement strand
AAAAAAAAAAAAAAAAAAAAGAGGGGCAGAGGAGGAAGAAGAAAGCTTTCCCAACTGCTTGACACTTTCCAACATGCTACTGTGTGCTGGTGATTTGCATAGCAGTGCCTTGCACTCACCAAAGGTACTGCATCATAAAAGTAATGAAAATACAATAAATTGTTCACCGTGGGTGTTATGGACACGTAAAAACTAATTACATCTCATTCCATTTGGTGAGACTGCCACGGGTTCAGATTCTGGCATTTGACACTGTGCACATTAAGGGCCTTTATGTTTTGCTTTATTCTCCTGGATCGAGGGGAATAACCCAGAATTAACTCTGCTAATGCACGACATGGTGACTTGTGACTGCTTATGGAAATTGCCTGACACTTCTGCTAGAAACACCCATTTTCAGATCCTTAAACCTCACTGTCAGATGTAGGCTGGTATTTTTCATGCCACTCCAAGGCGGATTTATTGTTTTACATACCAGCCATTTCTGAGAACAAAAGAAGAGAAAAAGTGTTTTTCTACCCACATAAATTACAATAATAATAATAGTAATAATAATAGTAATAATAATAATGTTTGAAAGCAGGAAAAAAAGAAAACTAAGCAACCGAAAAGACCTGGCACTGCTGAAAAGCAATTTCACAGTGATACTACTGAAGGCCAGATGTGCCCTTCCTGACCATTCCCAGTAAGATGCAGCCAGATTAAACCAAGTCTAAAGAATTACGAGCACAGCTCGACATGACCAACATCAGATTCCTGCACAGGAAAAAAGAGTTTTCCCCTCAGCAAAAGAGCACTTCAGACTCTGTGAACATCCCATTTGTTCCACCTGTGAAAATCTTGGAACTGCAGAAAACTGAAAGATCTTTGGGTTGTTTTGAACTGGAGCTGGACACGAATATCAAACAAGGAGCCAGTGGGAATGGAGAGGGCTCAGGTGGCTGGAAGGTGACCACATGCAAATAAAGCAGGGAAAAAATGCATTGTGAGTCAGGAAGAACAGGCACTACCTAAGCAGACTGAGGCAAGGAGGAGAAAATTAAGCTTGAAGGAGTGAGTGGAGTGGTGAAAAAGTCAGGAAAATTGAGTCAGGAAAAGAGAAAGATCTGCTGGGGACAATGGAACATAGGTCAGGTGTGGGAGCAGGAAGTCCCACCCTAGTATGTCACATTTCCTTCCCAGGCTTTGTAAAACACCTAAAACTATAGATACATTTATATATTATATATTGTTTATATATAAAAATTGCTGCTAATTCAGCCAGGAAGGTGTCCCCCAGTGGTCCTGGTCCCTGCAGAGCAGGCAGCTCCCTGCTCAAGGCCTCCTCCTTTGCCTCCAGAGTGAGCAGCACAGCTCTGAGCTCTGGATTTGGCAGCTCCGTGCTGCTCCCAGAGGTTTTCTTTCCTGCCATAAGGTGCCCACGGACTAGAACCACTTCCACATCACTTCTGGAGGGTCTCACTCACTTGTTTTGTGGCCTTTCTCTCTCCCTTGTGCACACACATGCACACACACACAGGGTAAAATTAGATCTGACAAGGCATGCAGATGAAAGCTGGGAAATGCTGCAATTATCGTTTCCCACGTAATCTGAATTCAGGCTTTTGTGCACAGATTTTAGGGTACAGTTCCCAAAACTGCTGTGTCATTTTGAACAAAGAATGGGCCCGCTCTGGGAAAGAACGAGAGTCATGACATGACGGCAGTGTTACCTACAGAGATGAAAAGGCAAATGAGGCAAAACCTCAGGAAAACTGGTTATAAATGCCAAGATCAGTAAAGAAAAGTTCAATTCCCTTGAAACCTGATAGTCGTCTTGGTTTTTTGCAGTTCTGATTTCAAATAAATTCACATTCTTCATTTGACAAAAGACAATTACAACTTCTTTGCCCTTTTTATTCAGTTAGATATTATTCAAAGAGGATGGAAGATACGTTGGGAAGCCCTTTACTGCAAAAATAATTAATAAAAAATCAAAATGCTTAAATCCAGACACATCAAACAGTACTTGTTGCTAAATGCTGAAACTCTGTTCCGTTTTTACCTCATGTTCTGAGCAGATACTTTGGAGAAAATAAAGATAAAATCTTAAGAAGCCTTTTGATTTCAAAAGTTTCTCCAAGTCCTGGTCTCATGACTTATGCAGTTGAATCCTGCCTTGGGGAAAGGGATGAGACAATAACATGCTCCAGACTTTGAGTGTGGTGCTGGACAACTCCCTGAAGCTGAACTTTTCCTAGGTCAGCTGCTGATGGGCTGTTCTGCATTTTCTGTTTGTCTAGACTGACGTTCCTGGACGCGACCCACAAAATAACTGCACTCTCATGGTGATAACTGGAGGTGGTGGGGATTTTACTGGGAATGTTCCACATCTGTCAAAATGTTTGAAAAATAATCCAGACCCTGCCTGTCTTAAATTTGGCACCAAAAATGAGTGGCCAGTCAATCTCCATGTCTGTACTGTGGTTTGCAATCTTCACTGTGGGAATGACTATAACACTGGGCTGTGAAAATGAAATGTTTGTGAAGTGGTTCTTCTCCACTGACACATCCCTTAATATATCTCAGGAGAAAATGGACAGCATTGTTTTCAGATGTGGCTTTGACCAGCATGAAGTAAAAGGGCCACACAATGAGCAGAAGGAAGAATTATTGGACAGTTACTAATTAAACCAAGTGGAACCATCCCAATCTGTCTGGTCTGTGCACAGAATTATGCAGAAATCTTCTGAGGGGAAGAGAGAAAAACAACTCTCCTAGAACCCCTGCAGAAGAGACAGAAATGGAATTCATGTGGGAAACTTCAGCTTCTACATTTCCTACTTTTCAGGCTTTGACTTTACATGTTGTACTTTTCCTATCCCTTGCTAACAACATCATTTTAGGGGAACAGTCTCCCAATTCCCATATTTAATGTTGGAATTGCAGTGTGTCATCTTCTATGGGCAGATGCAACCACTTCAGCAAATGAACTTTTTTGCTTTCCATAATGTTGTAGAAGATTTCTGGCCCAAATCACCCAGATTTCTGGCAGCTGGGTGTAGGTTACACTACGAGGGTCTTTGGAAGGTTGTCTTTTTACGTGGGCACTGTGTTGATTTTGTTTATGTAGTCTGCCTTAGAAGCAGTGCCAGTTGTGAAAGAAGGCCTTTTCAACTGGCTAAAAAAAAGGAGGAAGGAGCAGTTACAACCCTTCCAGAAAGTATCCATCTGAGCAAATATTCTCCTAACACAACTGCTTCCAGGCCACCTTCTTGGTTCAAGATCCCTACTCTAGTATATCAACATTTTCTCCAGAGTTCCTACCTAGTTTCAGCCAAAAACGTAAGAAATTTGTTAAACTACTTCCTCAGCTTTGCTAGACTCCATTTTCCTACTCTAACACCTAAGAACAAAGCAATGAACGTGAATAATTCTACCACGTCTGTTTTCTGGAGAGAAGAATGTATTCCAAATCAATCAATCAGTCAATCATAATTTAATTTCTCTGTAGAACAGAACTCCTACCATCAGATAGGAGCATATTTTCCTCCTGGGCCTGGCAAACCAGCAACCCTGCAGATTTTCCCTGGCATTTCTTTGTCTGCAAGTTGGTATGAAAACAGAAACAACTTTCATTAGCTGCAGTGGCTATTGGAAACCTCATGTAATTCAAGGGTTAGACAAAAATGAACAATGCTCAGTGACCTAAATTCCTCACATATTAACACAAAGCATATTCTTGTTATAAGCCAATATTCTTCGAAGTTGTTGGAAAAGGCTGTAAATCCGAAGGACCAGGGAAGGGAACAAACACTGTTTTACATAAAGACACCTATGCCTTTCCTTCTGTCCCTTTCTTCCCTTCACCAGTGCACCAGAATTCCTTCAGGGATAATTGCAGCATACTCATTACTTTGGCATCTCAGTTGCATTATAAAACACACAGTGTCACTTACAAGTCTGAATGCTCTTCACTAACATTATTTTCAAAGCTACTCAGTGTGTGGAGATACTGAAGCTCCAGGGATCTCCCAGTCTGTGTCCAAAAAATGTGCAGCAAAACAAGATGTTCCTTAAAAATGTGTTTAACAAGTAGCCTGCAAGGAGTACTGAGAAGAGACAGCCTGTTTCATAAAAAATTGATTAAATAATAGATGTTTTTGAACTGAGATTTCTCACACACTATGAATTCATTCTTCTATTCACTCTTTGATAGAAATAAAAATAGCTTCTATGTAAGCACGGAGTATTTATTTTGTACTTCCATTCATTTCAGTGAAAGTATGGCAAATTCAATGAATGTTGAGAGTGGTAGAGAAAATCAGGTTATAGCCATATCATTGGATTCAGGCTGTTTGCTATAAACTGCACAGGGAGAGGGAAATGGGAACTAGAAACAAGAAAGGAAATTAAAGTTTCAAAGCAATTTAGAAGAGAGTGGGTGCATTAGTAAAGAAAAGGGCAACATTGAAATTGGTAAATAAGTTAAAGGAAGATCAATATTTTCAAGACAGTATTAAAAGGGCAACTTCAAAGTATTTCATATGGCTGTACACAATTTCCTTGTTTCAAACCTAGGATGGGAAACCACTTGTGAAACTGATCCTCACTTAGAGAAAAAAAAATCTAAAGTCAAACCTAAAACAATCACAGGTATGAAATAATTCTCTACAGTTTCCTTTAGTTGTGCAGTACCACTAAGTTTTCATGGTCCTACCAGATGGATGGTCAGTTCTAAAGTACTCCTCTCAGGACATTTAGGAGCTATTTAATAGGATCACAGCTTTCAGAAAGACTTCCTCTCTTAATTAATTTACACTGGCTCGAAAATCTGACCCACACAAAATAGATTTCGGTTTTGACAAAATTTTTTATTTATGATGAATTGTCTAATTTTTTATTTGTTCACAATCTGTTTGCAATGCTTCTTTAAAAGAGGACAGAGTAGACCAGGTAGGCACTCCTAGAAAAAATGCACAAAGATTGTGCCTTGTCTTGAGGAAATAAACATGTCTGAATAAAGATGCCTGAGGGGTGGCAGAGGGAACTCAAAGTTAAAGGAATGTAAGGAAAAGTCTCAAATTCTGTTGATTACTGAAAGGAGGAGAGAGCACCCACTGGACTTTAGAGACTGTGAAGAAGATGGTGAAAAGAACTTTCCTGGGAAGCAGAAAAGAGTGTGAGGACCTTACAGCAAGGTAAAAGACTTAAAGGGAAATATAAATTAAACCTTGGATGGAAAGAACTGCCTTCAAGGAAATTTGCCAGGAAAAGAGCCAAGTATAACCTCTTTGTTTTTATTATTCCTTCCCAGCTGACCCAGGGTCATAGGGTCAGAGTTTAGTGGCATTTACGTGTCCTCGAAAGAAATAAAAGGACAAGGCATAAGACACCTGCCAAAGGATCTGCCTGTCTGTGAAGGGGGAAGAAAAGGTGCCCACTTGTATCTTAAAGGAAATCTGCAGCACTCAGGGTCTTCTTGGTAAGGTTCTGCCATCCTCCAGGAATGCAGATACTGCTGGTGCTCAGAAATCTCAGGAGGAGGTTTGTCAGGAAGGAGCTTTCGTTCAGTTGCTGCTTTTAAGCAAGTCAGTTTACACCTAAACAATACAACAATTTTGTCCTCAATTCACTCAGGGCACGTTTTTAAGACCAGGATCAGAATCAGCTGGGCCTTATGACATTCCCTGTTTGTGCTGTCTCATTTAGAGACAATATCATGTTTAACCAGTGTATTATTTTCCAATTATACAGATTTCAAGCAGAAATTATTTATGTTTCTGCTTCCATTCTCACTGGAGGCACTGGCATTTCTCCATCTTTAGCATGGAGCAGATTCAGACATACACGCTGTGGTTGTGAAGATTAAATTAAATCATATTTTTGTGTTGAATTACTGCTGCAAATTAGCACTTAGATTTTGTTAACAATTGCTGCAGATAGTACATTTAATCATCAGCAAATTAGCATTGCTTCAAATTTTCTAATTAAGCTGTTTTTTCAGAATGCTTGTAAAGCATTTTACAATCAAGGGTTACTGTCTGAGCTGAAGCAAAATTTAGTTCCAAAAAGTGTTTATATTCAACAGTTATTTGTTACAGCTACAGCAGAAAACATTGGAATTAGCAGGAATTTTAGGTGTTTCAAAACACAATATTGTTAGAAGTAATCTTTTTTTATTCCTCTGTAAATTTTTTTCAATTCTGAAACATGTAGAAACAGATGTATTTAATACAAGAATAACTTGCTATTCTGGAAAATGAATGACTCCTCAAGAGTCATGTTTTCATAGGAAATATCAGTATTTTGCCAGAAGGAAAAGTATTTTTATAGGTGTTATTTTTGGTCAATTAGACAATAAACAAGAAATGGATCAGAACACCATACTGTTTATAAGATTCAAGGCATTTTATCTGCTCAATTTAACAAAACAAAACAAAAGTAGAAATTGACATAGTTCTTAATTCAACAGAGTGGAGTCTGACTGGATTCCTGTAGAGCTGTTTGGCCCATCTTGTCGAATTAGAAGAAAGACAGAGAGAGACCATTTACAACAGCCTGTAGTGACAGGTCAGGAGGAAATGGCTTCAAACTGACAGAGAGAAGGTTTGGATGGGATATTGAGACCAAATTCTTCCCTGTGAGAGTGGTCAGGCCCTGGCACAGGGTGTCCAGAGCAGCTGTGGCTGCCCCTGGATCCCTGGCAGTGTCCAAGGCCAGGTTGGACGGGGCTTGGAGCAGCCTGGGACAGTGGAAGGTGTCCCTGCCCATGGCAGGGGTGGCACTGGATGGGCTTTAGGGTCCCTTCCAACCCAAGCCACGATTGTGTAAACCTTCAGCTGATGCAATCCTTCCTGAGCTGTTACAGTCTGGCCAGGTGGGTGCATTTATGTCAGCGTGTACAGCACAGACTTTTCCAAATGCTGCCTCAATTTTAGGAATTTTAAGTGCAGAGCTAATTTGTGAGCACTGATGTAATAATGCTGTGGGACAGATAGGGCAGGTCCCCCCTCTGGCACAGAAAGCTCAGCAGTGCCCCTGGATCTTTTCAATATTTGCTTCCTCTCCCTTTGACACATTAATCTGCTGCTGGAGGAGTCAGACATTCCCTCCCCCTTCTTTGGCTGATGTCTTTAGCTCTGTCAGCTAAATTATGAAATTAGACAGAGCTGTCAGCTGGATCCATGGAATAAATGCAGACCTGGCAACTTATGGACATCCAGCACTGTTCCACAGAAATGTCTTTATCTCAAGATGTTATTGAATGCATTCCTCTGATCAAACAAATGTTTCGTACAGCCTTGGACAAAAGTTGGGTTTAGGCTGTCACGTGCTGTGAATCGTTTCACCTTTCTGATGTTCACCATTTGGAAAAAGTGACATTTTAGACACATCTTCAGAGTCCAGAAAGAAATAACAATATTCCATCAGAGCATCCTTGTTACTACTGTATTCTATAGCATAATAAACCCTCCTGCAGCTTCAGGAAAGGAGGGAGGACAAGTCATGTTCACTCCAGAAAAGTATTTCAGGTGAGATTACTTTAAGGCATAAAATGTCATTCATTTTTTAACAGAAGTAGCACAAATACAGGCCTTGCTTTTATAAAGTGCTTTACAGAGAGGGGCAAGAGTCCACATCTTCACCTTAACAACTCATTTTTCTCACTGTGACAAGTCAGCTGTTCCAACATCTGAAGTCCACAGAAAAAAAATCCTAGGAATACAGTAAAAAAGTTGTTCTCCACTGAAAGACAATCAACTGAAAGTAATTGGAACATCTGAATAAAAGTGGTCCTGTTTTCCAGATTCCCAGGGGTCTAAATCCTACATACTTGAAAATTCTTAATATCAAAAGCTTGAACTTTAGCTATAATTATATTTATAGGCAGGAAATTTTGGTAATGTACAGGACCAAAGTAATGCAGGACTTCTGTCTTTCCAATAGTCTTCGTAAAAAATCATATGCCAAAGCTACAGTTTGTTGTAGAAACATCCATTTTATTTTAAGTGGCAAAATGCTGCAGTAAGGACAGGAAAACCAAGATCAGAACACTCTGGGAAACCAACTTATCACTGGGTGTATTCTTACAATTAACACACCATGGAAGCTCTACCTGAAACACTTTCGAGGCCTGGACTCAGAGAATTTGAGTGTCAGCTCCCGTCTCTCTTTCTTGTCTTGGCAGATATGATGAGAATAGTTTGGTATTTTGCTGAGAGTTCTTTCCCCTCCACATTCCCATTGCCACAGAAGGCACACAGATGATTAGGAAAACAAGTCTGTGAAAGTGGCCAACAGCTCATATGTACAAAACATTGGCCTAGGTTAAAGATAAGATCGAGATTAGAGGCTTAGCAGTCTGACAGGAAACTCTGGCATTTACCATTCCTAGTGTTTTGGTCACATTGATTCATTAGATCTGTTCTACAATTCAGCAGTCTCTGGGATTATAAATTATAAATCCCAGCGGTCGTGGTTGCTGGAAGGGCTGCCAGGGGATGGCAGAATTCAGCCTCTCAACCTCTTGTCTGCTCTGTGTGTTTGCAGATAGAGAAACCCAGACTCCGCTGTGCTCTGCAGTCTAGACCAGCCCTTTGGATGCACGTTCCTGAGGGAAAAAATGCTCCTTCTGCATTCTGTGAGAGACCCTATCCAGTGAAAATATCCCTCTGTCCTCCTTGAGCTGAGCAGCACTGAACCACCAGAGTCAAGGATAAGCCAAGCTTTCACTGCACAAACTGTGGTTTGTGAACACAACTGAGTAGGTCCAGACAAATTTTCTCGCCTTCCAAAAGCTCTGGAGACATTATTCTTATTTTTTATGGAAGATTTATGCACCTCTAGAATGTAATGGCTCATCACAGCAATAGATGGGTGCTAGGATTCTGCCAGAAGCTTTTTGGTTGTTGAAAGCCCTGAGCTGAGGACAGGGGTGGGCAGAACAACGTTTTCTTGCAGCGGTTTGCATTTGTTTCGTGCAAAGGCACTGCACTGCATGATAACTGGGGTAAATATAGCTAAACTTGCAGAAATTCAAGGATGTTCTCTAGATCACTGTGACATCAATTATCCTCACATCCAGCAGTTTCCTGTGCATTTATGTCAACCTGGGATTCATCCAGACTAAACAGGTTCTTGCCTGTGTTGCCTTTTTTTTTCCAGATTTTTCCACTGGAACTCACCCAATCCAATTAATCCTGGCTGACTTTGTATCTTTCCCTCACGATATTTCTTCTACAAAGGCAGGCTTACAAAAAAGATCAGGGTTTACCTGTCTTTTTTCTCCAGTAGCTGCTTCCTTCCCTTTTTTCTCAATGGCAAATTAATAAATGTATTTGCTGGGGAAAAATATCCAGCCATAGTGTTCATCTGACTGAAGTGAGACAACATAGTAAAAATTAAAAAAAAAAAAACAAGAAGCAATTGGAAAAATGCTCTTGAATGCAGTTAAAGTCACTTTGTTCCTTACATCTGCCACAGAACCAATGTGAAAACAGTAACTGATATTCAGATTGCCAGTTCTATCAATGATGCAGTCTTTATATCAAAGAATACCTCCCACATTTCCATTTTGAGCGTTTAACTGGGAGGCACATTTCTGTGTGTGTCCCTGGCAGAGCTGAATTCTGAGGCTGAGTGTGACTGTGGCTCTTCTGGACAGTAAACAATCCACTAGAAACACTTTTACTGTCTTGTTTAGAGACAGAAGAACTGGATTTTGCTTTCAGTACTGCTTTATATCTTATTATTTAGCTTATCTATTTCTAAATTTTATACTAAATTTTCCACAGTTCTGAACAGAAAATAGTGGGCAAGACTGTTTTATTGGGCCTTCCAGAATGAGAAAAAGAAATGGAAGCGTGTCCCACTGATCTGACAAACATTAGTGGCAAAAGGGGAATATTCTGACTTTTAAGTTCTTCTAACTTCTGTTCTCATCAGGAACAGGTTGACAAGCTTGAAACCATGAGTTTGTTAACAAAACAATCACCAATAAGCTTTCTCTCCACATATATTTGGCATTTTTTTGTCTTAGTGTTGTCTCTGCAGCTCAGGAAATACAGAGGAAGGAGGAACTAATGGAGTGGAGTTATGATTTCCTCGCATAATTAAGGCTAAGAAACCAAAGGAATATAACAGCATCAGCAAATATTCCACAAATATAAAACATTATTCTTATCTGCACCAAACCCTTAAGCTATTGGATCAAATTAAGACTGTGACAGTCCACTGGAAAGTGTCTTAGTGCTACTCACTTAGTCTAGACCTAGATTAGCGAAAAAAGGACATAATCTTGCCAACTGGACTAAGGTTTTGTTATTATTACATTAATTATTATTATAATTTGTTCAGAGTTTCATGGTAACAAAGCTAATCTGAAAACCAAGGGTTCACAATGCACAGTGGAGTGATCATTGCAGAACTGAATGCAAACCACAACGTGCAGTGTTTTGTCTCTAACTGTAACCACAGAGTGATGTAATACAAGAGTTTGGTATCTTATCTGCCCATGGACCTGTAATCAGCAATAACTATCATATTTATTAGCTTTTGCTGGAGAACTAGAAAACTGTGGACAGGCCTGAGTTGCTGCTTTTTCTGTGATTAAAAATTCAATGGAAGAGCAGAATAGCAGGTCTGAAGGTCCTTAAAAACACACCACCTCCAGGAATAAAGACCAAATAATAATACACATGAAGGGAGGAAAACTTACAAAAGTATCTCACATAAAGTATTTGTATTTCTGTTGCTGTTAGATTAAGCTGAAAGCAGTGGAGCCACTTTTCCTCTTTTCAAGAAATAAGAGGGTTAAATATTGATTGTAACCAATTGATTAATTAATACTAACAGGATTCATTGACCCTGGTAGGCCTTAGATGCTGATCCCTCCACTCCTACCCTCAAACTTCCCTTTCCCTACTCTTTTTTTCCAAAGAAAGGAAAGCTCATTGGAAATGATCCTGATGAGACATTAAACAACAGATTTCTAACAATATGGCTCACAGTCGGTTCTCATTTACTTTCTTCCTTGGCCTTACTCCCACTGAAATCCAAGAATTGCTTTGAGTAACACCCTTAAAATTAAAACCAGAGTGAGACCTGTGGATTTTACAGATCAAGCCACATTTGCAGTTAGTCAGAATTTTCTGTGTATAGGCACTGAAATCATGAACCTCTTACACCAGCAAAGGATTTTGACCAGTTTTGATCATCTTTTGATACCAGATGTCCACCTTCCACTATCCCAGGTTGCTCCAAGTCCCATCCAGCCTGGCCTTGGACGCTTCCAGGGACGGGGCAGCCGCAGGTTCTCTGAGCACCCTGTGCCAGGGCCTGCCCACCCTCACAGGTAGGAATTAACAAAATTACAGGCTAACACAAATTTAGAAGACTAAAATTCTGGATCACTCTCCAACTCAACTCCAACAGAGCTGTTCTTAAGTAATCATTAATGCTCTTAGGTGATAAAGCACCATGAGGATGAAGAGCTATGGATTTGCTTTCCTACAATGCGAGGTGTTTTAAACATTCCAGAAGATCATCAGGAACAACCCTAGACAACCCTAGAAGACGCCTCCTTTCTGGTAATATGGGGAGGCAGATGATGGGGAATTGAGAGTTTTACATTAAAGCTCCATTTCTGATTCCAGAATGATTCAGCAGATGAGGTGCAAATTTTACACAGCCCAGGTGATGTCATTGCCCCACACGTGAGGCTCTGGAAGGAGACCCTGGCAACGCAGGTAATGATGTTACTGTACTCAAAGAAAGCCAAATACAGTTTGAGCACTTCTACCACAGATTTCCCAACTGCAAGCCAAATGCACTTGCCAAAAAGTCCTCCTAAGACTTCATAAATAATATGTGAACTGTGATATTTGTGTATGAAAGAGCTGAATCAGGCTTTATGGCCCTGGAGAGGATGCAGCAACACAACAAACTTTCAGGTGACTTACCTAGCAACACTTCATAAATCAATCTGTGTGCTGGCAGGATCCAAGTAAAGGCTCCATCGTGTTATTTTTATTCATATA
This sequence comes from Struthidea cinerea, assembly GCA_013397865.1. Taxonomy (NCBI): domain Eukaryota; kingdom Metazoa; phylum Chordata; class Aves; order Passeriformes; family Corcoracidae; genus Struthidea; species Struthidea cinerea. Next base: position 165,102 of record VZTI01003071.1, on the reverse strand, counting down.
ATATGAGTGGAATGTCCGAGAGGAAGAGTGTTCATCACCCCCATATTTCAAAAGGAAAAGGGCAGATGTAAATTAGGAGCAGTGAAGAGCAAACCCCACCACCTCAGGGAGAAGAGACTTTCTGGTGAGGAGTGCACTCCCAAGGCAGAGAACTTTATAGAGCTTAAGTGCAGATATTTAATATTTGGTTGGAAAGCTTCCTGGCTGAGTTAGTGTTTCCTACCCAGATAGCTGCTGTCTCTCTGCTTTCAAATGCCTTGATAGAAGAGTGAGCACAACTGATGCTGTGCCAAGTGATAGGACAGAATAATCCTGTGCTTTCATTACTTTCCTTTCTGATGGAGCAAGAAACTGCTGTGCCACAGAGACTCCACAGTATCAGAGATTGTTCCTTCTTATGACTTGAGAATAAAATCCCTAAACAGGTTTCTTACATCCTTGTTTTCTGAAGACCCAACTTAAATTTGAATTTGATTTTCAACAAGTTTTGCTTTGTATTTTTTATTTATTTCATGCAAGCTGAAGTTATGCTAAGTCCTAAAATGTGACCAGCCCCTAAAGTTCTGTTTCATTTCTCAATTTTTCAATGTGTCTTAAATATGAATTGAGTTTTAAAAAATTGAGGCCAACCATTCAAAACCAACTCCCTCTCCAACAGCAAGAGACAAGATACATAAGCAAGATCTTATTCAAATCCTTGCTTATTCACATAAGAACAGAGCTTTTCTTTCTAGTCATATCAGAAATGCTGCAGCAATTGAGACTATGATTATATCTCAATATCTTAAATCTCCAGCACAAATCAGGAAAAAAACAATTGACTTAAAATATTTTGATAAGTTACTTATTTTCCAGTTAAACATTAGAGAAAAAAAAGATTGAAATATATCAATCTGAATACTTCAAATATCTTAATCTTCTTATTGAAGAAGGAGCTTGTTTTTCTTATCTTTGACCATATAAAACAAAACTCTGCGTCTGTCTCAAGGGTTAAAAATTTGTGTGTTTAAAATAACCTTGATACATAATTTTTGTTTTATACACCATTCAGTGTTTCAAATATATATTTTGTTCCATCTCAAAACTGGAAGAATTTTCAAACTTTCAGTATGTCTTGCAGAATGAAATGAAAATAGTTCTTAGGAGGTTTGCCCGAATTGGGCTTGTTTGCTTTGAAAGCAAAATTCAGTGAATTACATGCACCATGCTGCTGCTGTCACAGCCAAGGGTGACCTCTGCTTCAGCAAACACATCTCATTTGGGGTGATATATTTGACTTATTCCCTGTCAGGACACTTCCAGAGGTTTCAGCTGGCGCCAAGCAGAAGAGTGGGAGGAGACATTCCGGTCACAGCAAATGGAGGAGAAATGAGATTGTATCGAACAGTATAAAAAGTATCAATTCTCAGAATCCCAAAGTTTTAACCATTTCCAGCACAATTTACTTAATGTTATCTTAAAAAGCAGCTTTTTTGTCTACTTCCACCTTGCCTTTGACACATCAAAGAAAACAGCCAAGGAAAACCAGGCAGACATCAGCACCTGCCTTCAAAACTCTCAGTAGCTGTGGAGCTTGAAAAGTCAAAGAAACATAACCCAATAGTTCTGAATTTTGTATGCAGTGTACAAATTTGGACAGGCAAAGGTCCCCCTGCCCATCCTCTGCACCTCTCCAGTTCAGAGTGACACCTGCCCATCTTTGCAGTCAGATTCCTGAGGGATGTGGGGCTACTTTTTTGATGCTAATCTGTAGTAATTGGGGAATGGGGCCCCAAGTGCACATTTTTAAAGCTCTGCTGGAGCTACTCTTCAATTTTTGACGTATGTCCTCTGCAAACTGGTTTATTTGGTGCATAAGCCTGATTAATCTTAGACAATCTCTTGGATGAACTATAAAGTACCCTTGTACAATGTTCAGCACTGTGTAGGTTTTACTCCTGTTGTGATGACAGTGTAACACACAGATAGATGTTCCCAACACAGAAAGACTTAACCTGAAGAATAGTTAACATCTGTGATAAAAGCACCTTTGTACTTGCAAACTATCAAAATCACCACAGACAGATGATGGTGTAGAAAAGATGAGTGAGGCAGGGATGTGTTATGACAGCTGTTCCTCACAGAACAAATATCTGCTCTTCTTTCCTTATATCCGCTACAGGAAAAATGAATTATATTTGCACCTGTCTATGGTTCTGGGAGTTTGTGGCCTAAAAGTGCACTATGTTACACTTCCAACACGCTCATGGAGAGTTCCTGAGCAGAGCAGCAACGTAGAAATTGTATTTTTATTGCTTATGCACAGAAGTAGGACACATTGAACCCATAATCTGCTTGCTAATAGAAATTCTGAGAGGATACTTGCTCTTAGCTATGCAGTATCACTAAGCCCACCATCAGATCTGTGGTTTTGCATGGTTATCTCTGAAATACCTAAATGTCTGCTGCTATAGCCCCAGCCTGGCTAAGTTGACCCAAGGCTGGATAAATTTACAGATCCCAAATTTCCTTACTGTGGTGCCAGACTTTGCATAAGACAAGAAACACATCAGTTCCCCCACATTCATTAACTATTGCTGCACAGGAAAAAACATTCCAGGTTGCCTTTTGTTACCTGCCTAAAATCAGAGCTCTCTTTATCCAAGTGTTAGGTAGAGGGGAAGGAGAACTGCGCTTAACATTTTCTAAAGTAATCATTTTTATTCTTTATCACTTTGAAATTCAGTCAATACATGCCACTTGATAGGATTATTTTCCATCCCTTATTTTCAGAACTGCCTTTCTGAAATACACATTTGAGGAAGTAAAACCTCCTAGCAGAGGAAATTCTGTCCCACAGTTGCTGTGGAAGATGTTCAACCACAACAAACTGACACCACAGAGGGCGATTTTCCCTGTCTATACCAGGAAGTCAATCAGATGCTCAGAATTCAGTCTGAGAATTCCAGAATCCTGGAAATTCTAGCCAAGTGTTTGTGTAGCTGCCTGCACAGTCGGGTTGCTTGAAAAGAAAGGTGCTTTAAGGCAATGGGATGGGAAATGGAGTCCAATTTTCCCACAGGATTTCCTGTTCATTATGCATTCTTGTAAATTCAAGCATACATAAAAACACCAATTGAAATTTTACAGGAACAGGCAGCATGTAGGAAGTCGATTTTTTTATTGTGAAAACTACATTACTATTTTAAGGAAACACTTTCAAAGCTCACTGGATTGAAATAAATCCCAAATCATACAAATGCCTGAGAAAGTAGTGCTTGATAATTTTTGTAGCCTAAACCCTGAGCAAAGATATATTTTGGCCTGCACTGGATATGCAATTTGAACATGATATCATGCATTTCTTACTGCCTTCCCCCATCCACTGTTATCAGCAAGCTGCTTAGCTTTATTGTCAGTAGTTTTGATAGTTGTGCTTGCTCTTACATTTTCAAGTTTACTTTTGGAGCGTTCCCTGGAGAGTGTCTCAACTGAAGCAGGATTTGAATTCTATGGGGGAAAATAAAAATCCAGATAGCGAGATCTACTGTTTTCTTCTTATTACTGAGCTGAGATGCCTGCTCATGTCACACAGATCTTGGTCAGCTGTCATGTACATAGTTGTAAACCTGAAGCTTTCCATTAAATCAAAAGAATTCTTCCCCTTCTCTTCTTGCGTTATTTTTTGGGATTGTTTTTTTGGCCAGCAGACCAAGTTGTTTGGGGGTTTTTGCCTCTCTTTAACTCTGTTACCGCACTGAAAAGGCAAAAAGAATCTGCTTCAAGACACGGTAAAATGTTCTAGAAAGAATTAAGCCAGAATATCTGTATGCCAGCTATGGCTGAGGGACAAGAGTGGAATCTTAAGCAGAGTTCAAGATTATTTTTAACCTTTGGATTGCATCTGGCCACTGGAGCCAGATTGTAAACTCCAGAATTGCTGAGGCAGCGGCTGCGTATCAATGAGCCAGTGGTCTGGGCTGATGTTCAAAAGGAATATAATCTGAGCTAAAGGATTAGAGAATCAGCAAATGTATATGGTTTATACCACTACAGCATATGTATTTATTCATATTAGTCACACTGCAACACCCCCCCTGCTCTCCATGCACATCCACACAATTTCCAGTTTAAGCACTTTATCCTGATGATTGGGAAGAGTTTTTTTTCCCCTGAGGTTTCATTGCAGTTTACCACAAGACAAACACTTCACTAGAATGGCAATGTCAAAAGTGACATGGAAACTCAGGCAAGGACTCCTCTTATTTCACTTTCCCCAAACAAATGGTCATAAATGCCACACAATCAGAGGATTGTTTCCAACCCAGAGCCTCATTTCACTGTATAAGATTATATATTTATATATTTGTCTTCAGTTATCACTTGTGTCTCTTCAGAATTCCCTCTCCCCTGTCTCCCCTCAGTCTGTGTCATCCACCAGCAGTGACTCACAAACAGTCACTAACAACTCTTCCAGCTTTGTCTCGAGTTAGTCTGACAGAATTCAAAGAAATCCATTATTTCATATTCCTCCCACAGAAACAATTCTTTTTCAGCATTTTCTTTGTCTGTATCTGCCCAACTTGATGAAAAACCAGCCCTACTCAGACAGTGCGTTTCTGAGCTGTAATCTGCTAGAAAGCATCACTTTATCAAACTGCCTGAAACAACAGGTAAGGGGTCCTTAAAAAGTTATGGATAGATTCCAGCAACATCTACTAAAATGGTATTTAATTTCATTAATGATAACTTATATTCTGACAGGAAAACAAATTCCTGCCTTAGCAACATAAACAAGGCAAGTTTTCATAGGTCCATACATTCAATGGGGACATGCAGCACTTCTGTACAGCTCCAAACTTCTTAAAATATTCACTTGTTAGTCTAAAGAAACATCCCACACTTGCAATCTCATACAGGTTTGGTTTTTTTTTAAGGGATGATTGGCACTTTTTGCCAGAATTTGATCAAATTCAGTCAGATCGTATTTCACATACATTCCTCAATAAACTCTTTATCAAATCTAGACATAGGATACCTCAAACATCATCAAAATCAGCCATCACCTTCCTGAGCAGCTGTTGAACCCGGCCTGGCCACTTTACTATGGTTTCAGGGAAGATCTCCTGATAGTCAGGGGTACAAAGAGGGGTTTAATACAAGACCAGGTACGAATGAAACCCTTCCCTGTGTTCTCAGCCTAAAACATGCATTTCTCTCCCTGGAAACCATGGAACAGAATTACCTGGGCATGAGATGGGCAAGCTTAGGCCTAAATTTGATATGTCCTTAAGCCCAGCAAGCCTTTTTGGCATGTGTCTGCAGCAAAAGACACATTTATGTGTTTCACAGAATCCTGGATGGAATGAATTATTTACTAGAAAGCCAAATTAGTTCAGTATTTTGACCACACATCTTATCCACATTGCCAGATAGTGTGAACTTGTTTGTTTGTTCAGGCAATAAATAACTGTACTTGAAAAGCCAGCAATATTTGGTTACATGAACTTTTTTCTTTCACTGAGATGTCTAGAGAGATAAAAAGGGAAAACAGGGAAATCAAAAGAATTAATGCTACAGAATTAAGGATGTTGGATTAGTTGGATTTTATTATAACACTATAAATCCAAACAATTTTGTTTGGAGCTGCAGAAAGAAATTAATGATGAAAAAATCAGTATGAGAAAATGCTGAGGCTGTTGTGCATGGGAGAGGGAGGGGAACAAATTTGTTTGCATATTTCACGATTCATTCTTGGTTTCTGTTTTCATTTTTTTGCAGTTAAGCTTAAACCAAAATACTTTCATAGCATTCCAAAGATGTTTTAAATGGCAGGAAAAAATACATATGGCAAGGGAAGCTGGAGACATTTGTGCTTGCCGTGTACTTTAAGTATGTTTCACAATTACAGTGGCAATCAAGTGTCACTACATTGTTATGCATGATGTTATCTCAGATGGGAAAATGAAATCACACAAAACCTTCTTGATTTTGGAGAAAACCAGTAAGTAACCAGATTTAATAAACACCACTTAAACACACTGGAAAACATCTGCAGGGAATTTTCTCCTTTTGAATTCTGCTTGCAAAAAAATTGATAAATAATCACGTTATCCAAGAACATTAAAATAACATCAAAGTTGTTTGCCCATGTTTTCGTTATGAAATGGAGAGGAACCTTACAATAATTTTGTGCTTTGTAGATGTCACCCTTTTCTCTGAGCACAGACTGTTTATCAACAGTCTATTAATTTGATTTATGCCACTTACTGGCCAGTACAGCAGGAGAAAAGCAATTAAATGTAAAATCCTCATTTCTAATCTATGAAATGACTGCAAAATTCTGAGTCAGTGGCTTCAACAGGAGCCACGGAAAAAAAAAAAAATCATTCAGTCACCTCACGGAACTAAGAAAATAATTCTTGTAATGACTTGACAATCCATGACAAGTCCTTTATGAGCTGAGAAGTCCACTTATCTGTAGAAAAATAGCTTAAAGCCTATATAGCAACTCAGTTTTGGAAACTGATTCTTGCCAAATGGAATTCAATGTTCAGTCATCCATCAATAAATAAGCCTTCTGTAACAGAAAACAAATCACATCAACCAAATAAGGGTGTGGGCAGAACATCCAGCTGGTGCTTTTTTTGCACTCCAGGATATTTTCTTGAAATATGAAGCAGGAGCTGAGACTGCTACAAACTTTCAGGATTCATTCAACTGCCAGGAACAGTGGTAACCAAGAAAGACTGCTGGGTTCTTCCAGCTCATTTCAACAAACTCAGAAAAAAAAAAAAAATTAAAAATCATGCAGCCTGATGATTTGCATATATTTAAAAATTTTATTAATTTTGCACTAAGACAAATAATTCAAAATTATTTGCATCAGTTTGGCTCCAATTTACCTGTCAAATGCTTTGTCTGAGCTATGGGCCAGTAGGTTGAGCTTTAGGAAATCTGCCTTTGACAGCTGGAGTACGCCCTCCAAAGCCAGGATCACTGTTAATGTATTCCAATATATTTTTTCCTGGTTCTGGAAGCAGACAATGAATTTCACCAGCTGGCAGAAAGGCTCTAGAATTATGTTACTTATGGCATTTATTGGTAAAGCTTCAGACTGGGGAGCTGCAGAAGCCAGGCCTGGTTAGGCTGACAAACCACAGCTTGCTTCTGATCATATTAAAAAAAACCCCAGATAACAGCTTAAAAAAACCCAAATAACACTGCAGTTCCTTTTCCTTTACAGAAAATGCCTCTAACTGAGAGGTTAAGACAGAAATCAGCTTTGCAAAAGGGAATTGGGGTGTCCTAAAAGTGAGAAAATTCAGGAATGTGGTCATCTGCTGAGGAAGGCCAATACCACACACTGGGCTGAATTAAAAAGCTACAACCATAATTTCAAAGGGAGTTTTCCTCATCAAAACTTCTTTTGCATTTTCTTGAGGGGAAAATAATTAAAAAAAAAAAAAAAGCTGCTTAATGAATATCTTAATCTTTGTAACATGGCATTCAGGTTTTATGAGGTAAATAATTGTTTACTTCTTTTTTCTTTGCTGCAACACACTAAAGACGTAAATTGTACCCTCAACAATAAAACAAGTTTTCATAGAGATTAACTCAAAGTCCTTAGAATATCACCACTTTTTTCCTTTTTTTTTTTGCTTTGTTTTGACCCTATTTGCTGAGAACTAATTTTTACATCACTCTTCCCTTTCATGCTAAGTTACACTTAACAAGAAAAAAAACCCTCTGTGCAATTAAGGATCCTATTTGTAAAAACCTTACCCAGCCTGCATTGCAGAGAGCTGCATTTCTGTTAACTGAAATAAATAAATAAATAAATAAATAAATAAATAAATAAATAAATAAATAAATAAATAAATAAAGAGATGGGTTTGTGGCTTTTTTGGGTGGGTTGGGGTGCTGTTTGTTTGTTTGTTTTGGGGTAGAGGCTGTTGTGGGTTTTATTTTCACCTGGTCTCTTCAATATGCAGGTGCTCAGAAGAAAAATTGTGTTTGAGTTAACTTTAAGATTTACTGCTTTCATGTTGCTGAAAACCATGTAATTTTTCAGGGGAAATATTCCCTGGATCATCAGACACTTGTAGGTACCTCGTTCTCTAAAATAATGCCCTTGGAAGAAAGAAATTGTGTACAACCAGGCCTCCAAAGCTCCTCCTGGAAACCCTGTGAGGTGAATTACAGGTAAATAAATGGGATTACAGACTGTGGGTCCTCATAGGTTTTACTGGAATCAAGAGTGATGATTAGAATAAGTGTCCCATGTTTCTTTACTGGCCAAACATTAGCTTTGTTTGTTTTGACCACAGTTGGAATAAGATCTTTAAATATTGATATCTGACTGCTTTATTTTGACTTGTAAAAGTAGTACAGATAAAACACAGCATTTCTTTCAAATCACGTTTCAGGCAGATTCATGTTTTTCACCCTTCAGAACCGATTCTTGAAAACAGAAGGTTGAAAATGTTTTACGTTTTCACTGTGCCAACTGAAACAAACCCAAATTCGAGCCATTAGCAAGTTGTGAGAGACCATCCAGAGCGATTTCACAAGGCTCCTGTCTACGGGAAAATATTTTCTTTTCTCTGTATTCCCTGTGTGATCACCAGGCAGTGGCAGACATTCCAAACAGATGTCCATGATTAGCAATCCCACAATTCCTGGTTGGAGATTCTTGGTGCATTTATACCAATGTGCAGTTACTGCCTCAGGAGTGAATTTTAGGTCAAATTCACCATTTTTGCTGAACAGTTGCTTGGGTAATTTAGCAGGTATTCCCGGGGAAAACTTACACGTTTTCCACAATATCTTCCTTTTTGCCAGGTCTAAAAGCTTTCTTTTAGACTGTTTTCCATTGTATTGGATCCGTATCTGGCACACAAAACAGCCTGGTGTGTTTCTTAGGCAGAGCTTGACTTCATCTGTCACGATAATTGGAGCTTTGCAGCCAGCCTGGCTTTGTTTGCCTCCTCAGTGAAAGGAAACAATAAAATATTGGGAATGCCAAGAACTTGGAGTCAGTCAGGTGTTGTTTTTGTTTAGGGAATCTGAATCATCAGCCACTTGAAAAGCATCTGAGCTAATTAGTTCAAGATTAGTTTCAGCATCTTGGGAATAAACGTTCTTATTCTAAGCCACTAAAATATCAGTGGTGCGGCTCAGAAGCCTGAAGTAAGAATTTGGTATCATGGGCCTGGTGGCATCTCATTGGTGTAATTTATGTTTGGGGGTTGAGGAGTTGGGGTTTTCCTGGTTTTGGGTAAGATATGAGACTATAAACACCTCATAGAACACAGAAATTACTGGAATTTGCAGAAATACACCCCTGCTAACTAACACCCCCTTATTGACACTGCTGCTTCCATGTTTTCAGTCATTACATAAAAATATACATAAACCAGACATTTTATACTCAAGACATATTAAAGGAAACTTAATTTTGAATTCTTGCTCTCATAACTCTGTGCCTTGACAAAGTATCACCAGTGAATACTCATTTAAAAGGTTCCCAACGAGTTAGGAACACACCTTTAGAAACATTACTTCATGTGCTTTATCCCTCTTTATCTTATCCCCACACTATCCTGAATCTGGTTTCCTCTGCCCTCTTTTGCTCCCCTCAGTGGTGAATGGTCTCTGGAAAATGCTGGGTGTGGAGAGACTTCCTCGCTCACTAGGGAAGAGAGGAGTTTTCCCATCCCAAGGAGTGCTGGTTGTTATTGTTCCTCACGCCCTTCTGAATCACAGAAAGTAACCCCCAGCTTCTCAATATCAGGCTTTTCAACACAGGACAAGTGAAAAAAAGGACTTAAAAATCATGCCCTCTACCAAAAGTACCATTTTCCAGGCACATGGATAAACTCCACCCTGGATATCTGACCACAAATCTCTGATTTCTGTGGGAAATAGCCAGGCACGTTATGTACAGCAGATATAAAAAGCATAACTTTTGCCCCTCAGTGAGGTCAGTTCATTGTGAAACCTCACAATTGCTTCTTCATGCTTTCAACTAAACTTTGCACATTCATCCCCTCCATTCAGAGAGACTCAGCTCAGGCAGATTGCATGAAAGCTGAACAATACAGAGCTTATTCCATAAAACAGCCAAATGAGCCACCCACCATCAAAAGATAGGAGGACATATTGTACATTTTCATGTGGACAAGAGGGACTCCACCTATTTCCATTTGGGATTTATCACCAGCATCTCACACTCATTGCAAAGATAGAAAATAAACTGGGCCATATGAAACTCCACAGGAGTTGCTGTTAGAAGGGTTTGATGTTTTGTCTGCCGATCATGGAGTTGTCACAAACAAACTGGGGGCAATGCCAATACAATATTCACCCGTGTAAAGCTAGTATTTTTGAAATGCAATAATCCTATTTTGAGAGTGAAATCACTGGTGATTTGAGCTGTACAATAGACACGTGCTCTGGGAAAGTTTCATATTTTAGTCTTCCTATTTCTAGAAAGCAAGCCCCACAGCCTTTCCTCCATTTGAACAGGATTCTTCTTCTAAAAATTATTTCCTCTAGCTGCAATAGATTTAACACATGGTGGAGGACGTACAGAGGGGAAAGAAAACAATACTGAAGCAACCATTCCCCCCTTCTCTTTCTCCTATTTCTATAATACCTGTAGGGTAGGGAGGTAATGAGTAAAAAGGAGTTTGTTTGGTTTTTTTCCCCAATTTCTATCAATTTCACACCTCTTCAGGAAGGTATGAAATGATGTGAATATATTTTGTCTGAATTTCACCTCTAAGAATGCAAAAGATGCCTGCAGAGGTTCTTAGAAACATGCATTTCTAAATATTTTTTCTCGATTCCGCAGCAAATACCTTTCTACAATATTTGAGCTACAGCACAATGAGAATGAGAACACTACCCAAACCCAGAATTTATATCATTAAAAATACAGCAAATTCTACTTTTTTAAAATCATGAATAATATACTGATAGAAATTTAAGTAAATTCTAGACAGGCACTTCGTAGTGTGTATTTAGTTCCTTACATCTGATCCTTTAGTCTGCATAGCTCACCCATATTTTCCTGCATAACATACTTGATTCAAGACAGAGAAATCTTCTATGAGAAATTCAATACACTTAGTTTTTCTAAGATGAATTCACCCACTCCCAACTATTATTGTGAAGACTTAAGAGTAAATACTTCGTTACATGAAAGCACTCGGATTTTAAAGTGGAAAGTGTGATAAAGCCTCAGAGAACCGATGGCAAATTGTTATCAGGAATTGAGCAAACAGCAGAGACCATTGGGATGACAATTAGGGTTCCGACGTTTAACACCCCTGCCCATGGAGAAATTCCTGCTGATGTCCAACCTGAGCCTCCCCTGGCCCAGCCTGAGGCCGTTCCCTCTCCTCCTGTCCCTGTTCCCTGGGAGCAGAGCCTGACCCCCCCCCCCGGCTGCCCCCTCCTGTCAGGGAGTTGTGCAGAGCCACAAGGTCCCCCCTGAGCCTCCTTTTCTCCAGGCTGAGCCCCTTTCCCAGCTCCCTCAGCCGCTCCTGGGGCTCCAGCCCCTTCCCAGCTCCGTTCCCTGCCCTGGACACGCTCCAACCCCTCCAAGTCCATCTTGCAGTGAATGACTCGGAACTGAACCCAAGCCTGTAAGATTTCCTTCAACTAATTTCATTGGAATTATTTTGGATACATAGCTACCAAAAATGCTGTTACATGTATACTGTGATGGAACAGAATCCAAGCAATAAAGGGGAAAATGATAATTACACAATGAAACAGTCACAGAGGCCCCAAAAGAAATACAAACCAGGCGTGATCTTATTCAAGCGTAAGAGTTTTGCTGTTGTTGTAAACCACAGTCCTTGATTAGGAAAAGCAGCTACTGATTTATGCTGGGAAAATTCTAATATTTGGAAGTATGACTTGTGTTGTATAGAGCTCTCCCACATGAGAGTTTACCATCCCCTCAATTCCCCACTTAAAAATTACAATTTATCTGCCTCTTCTTGTTCTGTTCACACTCTCCCCATTTTTCCATACTGAAGTTGGCTTGTGGAAGATAAACTCTATGATCACTCACGCACTCAATTTGATCAACCAACAGCATTTTGGAAAGCAAACACGCCAAAAACACCACCCGAAGTGGAACCCACGCTTTGACCTTTAGCACACGTTGCTATTGCTCACTTTTATTTTCCCAGACTTCCGTAGCCCTTTCAGCTGTGACGAAAGCAGCGCTCAAGACCTGTGACTTCCACTTATTATTCCAGAGGATGTGTCAGGACAAAGCCGGACATGGAAACTTCTGCTTTTGCCACAGGGAGGAGAGGGAAGGGGTGTTATGTTTTTCTAAGGTGAGAAGTGGGTCTCAGACAACAAACTTTACATAGGAAAAATTATTCATCCCTGATGCTATTCCAGGGAGAGGGAGTGCAGTTAAAACTGCAGCTCTGACAAACTGCCTGTCAAATGCTGATAAAAATGCCAGTTTTCTTCTTCTAAGCCAAAACAGGAGATGTGATAGCAGCCTTTAGGCTGCATGATTTCATTTAAGATCAGGGCAACAAAGTCTACCCAAAGAAAAAGGAGGATTGGAATGACAATTTGATTTTTAATTACTGACAGTTGCATTACTGTGAATGCTGTGATGATAATTTTTGACAAGTTTTCATAGAAGTATTATTTTCTCTCTGCTGCAGATATTCTCACAACTTTGAGCATCTAATATTCAGTCAGGAGGTGAAGCATTGCCTTTCCTTATTTGCTTTTTGCAATATTTCACACCTATAGAATAAGTTTGATAAAAACAACCAGCAAACACCCTGTACCTTAGTGCAATGGGCAGGAATCATCAGGAAATCACTCAGATATGAGATTATTCCACATGCCCCACAGTGAGGAAGAAGGATCCTGAACATTTCTGGCCTGTTCCTGACAGCAACCCCCAGAAAAGGAGCAGCCAGCTGCAGGTAAGGGGTTGACACAGTTCCGAAAATTCCCCAATTTTCGCCAACCCAGGCTGAAGCAGAGTGTGTGAGCATGTCAGGTATCCAGGGAACAATCTGCTGGAGAGATCTGGCTTCCTGATACCACCCCAGAGAGTTTCAAACAAGCAAGAACATGAAATAATCTGGCCCTTTCCACATCCACAGTTAAATAAGGGAGTATAGAAACGTACCTAAGGTTTTCTGCCAGCTAATAACTGACATATTACTCCATATTGCTCTTCCCTGAGGACATTGGCCCTTCATTTGTCAAAGGCAGTCCCATTTTATAACCAGGATTTTGAGTGTCCAACCTTTTCCACACACACAAATCCTAGAAAAGAAGAGTCTTCCTATTTTCTCTTCCTGTGTAGGTAAACTCTCCCAAAGGAGCAACCCAAAAGTTGAGATAACACACAATATTTCGGACTCTTAGTCAGGTGTCAGACCATGTAAGATGTTAAAAGGTTTAGGAAAAGATGTATTTTGAGTTAGACGTGGTAAAAAACCATCAAACAATACCTAGCCCCAAGAAATTCAGTCTCATTACACAGCACACATTAAGACGATGGGCGAAACAGAACAGGAGAGGATTTATGACAGTAAGGAAACAATGTGAAAATTTGGAAGAGAAAAGACACAGGCCACCACCTAATAAAAGTATGTCTCCTTATTGTTAAACAAAATTGATGATACTGAAGGATATCTCACAGTTTCTCCTCAAAAGCAAATTTAAAAACGAGTAACGTGAACAGTGGGATCCTCAGGAGAGTGACCAGAAAGCTGAAAGCCCCTTCAGATAAAATGTCTGAAGGAATTTGACCAAGGCATAATGGCAAAGCTCTATTTAATTGCATCAAAGGGTTGGGACTCTGAAAGAAATCATATGACCAGAGTTGAAAAATAGGAGTGCGATCACATCATGTGTTTAAGAACAAAAACAGGGAAAATATTAGAGGAGAAATATAGACGGGAAATAGCAATAGTCACAGTCTGAACATAAAGCTGACAGTCCTCAGTACTTCAGCACCCTCAACGGAAACACCCAGCAAATGCTGGTTATTTAGTTTTGGTTGTAAAGTTAAATATTGGGGTGGGATAGTAGCATGGCAGTCCTGGATAAGACCTGCTGGAGGAGATACTCAGAAAGTTAAGAAATCTTAATTTTTCAGTGCCAGGATGTCCCTGTTGCAACTCAGAAAAGGAGGGGAAAAGGAAGCCTGGAATCAGTAAACCAAGGACTGGTGGATCACAGTTAATTTATTTGGAAGCACTTTGTGACAGCAGTGACTTAGAGACTTACATGAGTCCCCAGGATCTGACAGATCACGTGTGGGGCAAGAACCACGTGTGTTCAGATTTGCACATTCACATGTGTTTGTGTGCTGAAAAAAGGGACGCAAATGGTCCTTGTTTGGCTGTTCAACAGCTCCTCACTGCTCCTGCACAATTGTTGCCTCTCCCAGATGATGCCGAGCACACCACAACGATGTGCAACACTTTGCTGTTACTCAGGGTTGAAAATATGTAAGTTCAGACCTAATTTTGCTTCCTGCACAGCTGCAAGGATGATTTTTTTCCATTTGCCTTCTGCCTCGCAGGAGAAGGTTTGAATCTTCTCACCACACTGTACACACCCAGCTTACAAAACAGGAGGATGACTAAAATGGTGACAACAGCCCTCAGCAATGAGAAGTAAGGAAAAGTCTGCATCTGGAAGGTCAGGATGCAAACAATCCTCATAAAGAACTCTCAAACAAAAGCCATGAAGTTTAACTCAGCCAGGAGGAGAGATTTTAGCTATCAAGTGTGATTGTCTTTATTTCAGTGCTTTAATTTCAGGGCGAGTTTAAAGTGGTTTTAGCCACATCTGTTAACACATGGATCATTAGTTCAGTACCTCCTGTGTTTAGAAAAGACACTTTCCACTTACTTTTTAATATTTTAATAAACCTAAATTTAGAACAAGGTCAAATGTTGCCTTGTTTCTTGAAAAACCTTAAAAATCTCAAATTTTCAGAAACAATGGTCTGCATGCAGACTTCAAAAGCCAGTTGAAGGACCAGTTTTCATTCACGGCACACAAATACTTGCACTTAAAAAAAAAAAATACAGGTTTATTAAGCAATAGCTGCCTTCACACCTGTCTTACCACAAGCCAGAGCTTCTCCTCACTGACATCTTTGAAACAATTCCACACCAATGAGTTAAAGTTCATCTCAGACAGCGATCAGGGCCTGCTTCTGCCAGCTTGTGGCTTCTGTAAAAGCAGTGAGAATTGTTTTGTAGGTCCATACCTGAAGTATGAGCCGTGGCAGCTTTTTAGTAAACCAGTCAGGGCACAAACTTCCTTTTCTGAGTGAAAACCTGAGAGAGGGAAAACCCTCCAACATTTGTGAGGACAAGAATCCTCAAACGTTGTTTACAGCAAGTTTACAGCAATATTTTTGCTCAGCTTTTCAAAATAACCTCGAGATGATGTTCCAGCAGCTCTCTGAACCCTCACAGCCACAGCTGCCAAGCAGTTTCTGCTCATCCCATGGCTGCAGTTCTGGTTTCAGACTGGGAAACCATGGGTGAGGTAGGCAAGTTTCCATGGAAACCTCTCTAGTTTTTGCCAGGAGGAGCTAAATAAAAACTTTTTTTCCCCAGAGAGTGTTTTGATGATTTTGACTCAGCACTTTTCCAACAGTTCTATTAATAAACTCCCAAGATTTGTACCTGGGGGCTGCTGACAGAGTAACGCACTGATCTCAGAGTGAATGACTCTGCTCCTGACTTTCTTATCAGCAGTTTATCTCAAAGACATCATTCTTTCCACCTGGGCAAACCCCTGACACTCATCTACACAACGTCTGTGCGAGTGTGTGCGTACACACACAAGTCCCAAAAATCCCACCTTAAAGAAGGAACTTTCTGTTTCTTTCCTCCACCACTCAATTGGATGTTTTAGAGGAAGGATTACAGAATTATTCTACTGAAATGATTTCTCCCAGCTCTGCAACCTATGGATTTTTATCTGTGCTGCATCTTGTTGGATTTTTTTTCCTCTTTGTGGATGGGGTGATGGGAGGTAAAATTAGATTTTACCACCATGAAGTTTACTCATTCTACACCTGAGAACCCCCAGGGCTTATCCTACAACATGCTGCTTCCACGGTGCTGCCTTTAGTTTAGATGGAAAAGAGGAGGAACATGAATGGCTGATAGACGTTGTGTGTTATAATTATGAAAGAATGCAAACTGACTTTAATATTAGGAATTATGTTTTAATCTTTTCTGCAAGTAAAATTTTGTAAATATTCCACTGACTCTTGATGAAATGGAAAGGATTATGGTTTTGTCTGTATTGAGAAGTATTAAAAAATGGCTTTAAGAGCAACTTCTCTGGTAAGACAGCATTATATATTTACATTCAAATCCACACATGATGCTTTTCACAGACACTTAGGAATCTGAAGAAATAACAACCCCTTTAAAACCTTAATAGCTTTCAGAAATACAGGTAGAATAATAGAATTATAGAATGGCCTGGTGTGGAAGGGACCTTACAGATCATCCACTGCCACCCCCTGCCATGGGCAGGGACACCTTCCACTATGCCAGGTTGCTCCAAGCCCCATCCAACCTGGCCTTGGACACTTCGGGGATGGGGAAGCCACAGAACATCTGGAAAACTTTTTTTCCAGACTGAACAATTTAA